>CM035815.1:4185609-4380609 GCA_020458035.1 Magallana ariakensis | reverse complement strand
CTGTCTAACGAAGTACGACTCTCGGCTCATCCCCCGGAGCTACATAGATGACCGCAATCTGACAGGCGACATCATCCAGGAGCTGGGGGTCGGTGTCGCGGCCTGGATCGACGGGAAAACACAACACATTGGGTGTTTCCAAGGTACTCAGCCTAAGAGAAATCCCAAGAACTTATTAAGAGTTTTAGTTCATTTTTTTTTTTACAAAATCAACTAAAAAGAGTGTTTTCGAGGTTCCAAAATTATTGGAAATATCATGCAATTGCGAAAACGTTTGAATAAAAGTTTTATTTTTTATTTTTTTTTATTTCAGAAACGTGTCTTACGATTAAAATGTTACATCAAAAAGAGAACAGAAAATTACCATATGTCTGTGGTATTTTGTTTTGTTTGATTTTTTTTTTCTTCAAAAACCTTCCTCATTTAGTTATTAAAAATAGATGAATTCTGCAGTTTAACGTCTTGTCGCGATTTCCTTGCTTCAATATTACGATTATATCCATCTTTAACAACAATGTAAGTTTGTTGTCAGTTAAAATTGTCCTCTAGATTTTACGCAAAGTTTTATGCACTTTAAACAATTTTGAACAAATTATATGTCTACAATAAAGACTAAAAGATAAATATTTTTGCTTTATTACCAAGTGTAATTAGTTCTGAACGTCACAAAAACGTCATGATTTCAAACGTAATGTTAAGAAGCGTTATTAATAGTTTCGTGAATCAGTGTACCGGTATTGCTCTCAATGATTTCACCATTCAAATTTATTACACATAAATGAATAAGAAGTTGGTAATGTTATAAGACATCCATTGAAAAATTTCCGTTATGACCAATATTTAGCGTTTTTCTATTCAAATTTTCCCACAAAAATACCAAAAGTATGCCCCTGAACACGAATTTAAGAAATTTTCAATGAAATGTATAATCAAAAATGCAAAATATGTATGTAACTTGCAGGATTTATACAATGTGGGCAGACTTAATTATTAACCTTATTCATTACGACCAGCCTAATGAAGTTCGGTTTGCAGTTCAATAAAGATACTTAATGATTTCTGATAAAGTGGTGATATCAAACACGGTACCGTTTTACATGGTAATTCGTCACCCCTCTGCTCCCTATACTTCCTTCTTTCTCTGGTTAAATAAGTCTAAGAAGATTCGGATTCTTTGCCTATAGTGAGGCCTATGGGTATCATCACTCACCTGACAGAGGTTCTGTACCAGGACTCTAAGAGCCTCTGCAATGAAACGAGCTTTGATTTGGAAAAGTATGATTATGCACTAAGGTCGAGTTTTGCTGACCGTCCTCTGCGATCTTCTCTAACAAAATTCTGGCTTCCACATGCGAAGCTAAGCCCAGGTATTGTCAAATCAACGTGTCTATTTTATGTCCCTCAGAATTTCTATTGAAACCATCTTTATTAAGTACCGTTGTATAAACTAAAAATAATTGTCTTTGCCTTGCTTCCAAACACCACTTTCTGGTAAATGTGTCAGGCAGCCACTGCAGCTTTATCACTACGGGCCAGAAATCACTGGAGACTTTGACTGGGAACTGTAGCGTTCAACAACTGGGCATCTGTATCAACAACACATGTAAGTGGAATGTCGCATTATCATATCCAACTTTAGATACAACAGTAGATATTATAATAACATTATTTTTGTCACCGGAATTTATATAATATTTTATCAACTGTCTTGATATCATCTTTTGTTATTTTAAACACCTTTTTGTTCTTAAAAATATTTTCATTCTGTAATTGAAGATATCACATTTTGTTATTTCATATATCAACTTTTTTATTTTAGATATCTTTAATGATTCTAGAGATATATGATGCTACATGTATCTTAGGATCATCTTTTGCTATTTAATTAAGATATCTTTTGTTAAGTATTTAAAAGTCTTATTTTGTTTTTTAAATGTCTTTTGTTATCTTAGCTATCATCTTTTGTTATTTTAGATATCTTTTGTTATTTTAGATGTATTTTGAGGGGTTTTATTTTAGATGTTTCTGACTTCCAACTGACTGTTATGCTGGAAGTAAACCGTCCTACAGCGCCAACAGTTTCAGCTTTATCATCAAAAGGTTTGAACGATAAATCTGATGCTCAAAGCACGTTTTTTAAAAATGTTCATTTATACAGGGTATAATTGCTTTTGATATATAGAAAACGTTACATCTGTTTAAGACTTTTTTTTACCAAAATCTAAAGGGCATAAGCTGTCTTTTTTTTCTTCTTTTTTTTTGTTTGTACAAAAATGTTATTTTTGAAAAAAAACCAGAGTCATTTTTTTTTAATAAAAATGAAACAGAAATTAGTTATTTTAGATACTTTTTACTTATCACTTATATAGTGCATGTAGTTTTATTATTGTTTTTGTAAATGTAAATGTTATTTATTTCTTTTAACTAACTAGTACAATAAGAAAGATTCCTTCTAGCAGGTGCATTTACTCAGTTATTCGATGTCAAATCAATGATTTCAATTTATTAGGACAAATTAAGCTTTTTGGCACATGCATCACAAAAAATTACAAAGATGAATTCACCTAGAGAAAAAATGTAAAAAATGTGAACATAAACATAATTCGGATTTATAAAAGACTTTTGAGGATTTATTTTGTTCTAACATTTATTAGATATCGTGACTTATTGTTGGTTTTATAATGTTTTGGAATTCGAAGTGAACGATCAAGATACTTCTGTTAGTAATGAAGAGGAGGTATCGACATTAGATGGGGGCCTAACGATAAACGGTCACTGGGGGGAGCTCCAACAAAGCGCGGGAAACGACACGGACTATCTGCCGACAGACAGGTCAGATGAAAAAAACCTACTAGAAATCCAGGAGTACAGTGAGTGTTGGCGACAATCCACTATGGATTGGTGTCGTTGTTTGTTATGTGTTGGCGACAATCCACTATGGATTGGTGTCGTTGTTTGTTATGTGTGTTGGCGACAGTCCACTATGGATTGGTGTCGTTGTTTGTTATGTGTTGGCGACAATCCACTATGGATTGGTGTCGTTGTTTGTTATGTGTTGGCGACAATCCACTATGGATTGGTGTCGTTGTTTGTTATGTGTTGGCGACAATCCACTATGGATTGGTGTCGTTGTTTGTTATGTGTTGGCGACAATCCACTATGGATTGGTGTCGTTGTTTGTTATGTGTTGGCGACAATCCACTATGGATTGGTGTCGTTGTTTGTTATGTGTTGGCGACAATCCACTATGGATTGGTGTCGTTGTTTGTTATGTGTGTAAGCTCTTGAAATGAAAACGATTACGTTAATAAAAGTTTGTCATAGATTTGCGTCACTCAAGATATTTGGATGGTTTCATATTTTTAAAACCTCTGTGTTGAGCAACCTTCACTAGATCATTTTTATATAACTATACCATAACTCATACATCTCTTGAAATGATATTTCCAGTGTGTTCATATTTTTAAGTATCCTTCGGCGTGGCTGGATTTAGCTTGGTCCTGGTTCTATTTACCATGTGTATGAGTCTTTTACTCTGGAAAAGGTGCGTAAGTGACTCAAATTGTGATTTTTTTACAATCAAAATTGGTTGCTTTATCCACAAAAATGACAAAGCAAATGCCTATTGATTATTATTTAAGTACAATTTCAAACTTTAAATGGATTTGATATAATGCTGGTACAGTTTCAAACATTCGAATTGATTACTTGTTAATATATGATATTTTAATGTAAATTAGCAAATATATTCACCCTGCAAATACAATGTCTGTGAAAAAAGATCATTTTGATTACCAAACAAGGTCTAATTGTAAATTAAATGTATAGCATTATTGTTGACATTATAAGATTTAATATATAACTATCCTTTAAATTCTTTTCATTTGCAACAAGATATACTTCACACTCTCTCTTCTCATCACCACTTTGTTATTTTTATTCGATAGAATGTCGTCAAAGCTGAGCACTCTGACAAAATATGTGTACGAAGTGAGAAAGCCCAAGAAGAAAACCAGGGGAAACAGGAGTGTGGGCTACGAAAGACTTCCAGTTTTTAGCCCCGAGCTCTCTACGCGAGTCAAAGTCCCCAGTATGCCCGACGAGAATCCTTACTCCCGTATCAATCAAAACAACGTTGTCTAAAGTCCCAAACTAAATAAAGACTGAAGAGAACATAATTAAAATGTTAGTTGTTTTTCGAGTTTTTACATCCTATGGATTTTTTTTTTTTGGGGGGGGGGGGTGTTTTGTTTTTGTAGATAACTGTAAAAATGAATAATCTACTTTGCTAAATTTTTAAGATATTTTGTATTTGATATCATCTGATATCATCTGATTTACACATATGTATGGCTATTGTTGCTTAGGTGAGCATTTTGGACTTTGGAGCTCTTAATATTTCATCTTTTTGAATTATTTTGCAGGTAATAAATTTACACACAACTCAATAAAGTCCAAAAAATTGTTTACATAACTGAAGTTATGTATAATCTTTATTCCAACTGTGTGTAGAATATTTTATCTTTCGAAAAAAAAAAATGGAAACCGTAATGATTGTTGGAAAAGAATATTTCGTCCAAATAAATCAATTCTCTTCGTCAAAATGAAAATAACATTCAGACTGGTGTTGCATTTATTTCTGAATGTGTGATTTCAATAAATATGTCTTCTGGCAATAAATATGTTTTTAATTCAACTCTCTGTGTTATAAAATCTTTTGATGGAATTTCTTCAAAGAAAACTTCCCTATTATTTCTGTTTGGGGCATTCAGAAGTTAGAGTTCTATTCGCTTTTCGCTATTCACTATTCGAATAGCGACTAGAATTCTCTGGTCGGTTCGCTATTCAAATTACCGTAAACATGCTAATAAACGTAAATTAAAATTCCACATAAACTTTCCTTTTTCAATGTTTAGAAACAGTTATATATTAAAAATCATATCTTGCTGACCAGACCTGAACATTGACATACTTAGCTAGCCTGGCGAAAAGGTAAGAAATTCATCATACTGTTGCAATGGGATATCTTTCATGGGGCTGGCTAACACCCTGTATCCCATATTTGGGCCTTCATATTTGGAGGAGGTGGGGCCCCGGGAATGCCCAGTCGACCCTCAAAAGGAATTGGGTTTACACGACCGTTAACAGGCTTAGCTAGCCTGGCGAAAATTGGAAATTTCGTACAATACAGTTATGATGGGATATCTTTCAAGGGGCTGGCTAATACCCTGTATCCCATATTTGGGCCTTCATATTTGGAGGAGGTGGTGCCCCGGGAATGCCCAGTCGACCCTCAAAAGGAATTGGGTTTACACGACCGTTAACAGGCTTAGCTAGCCTGGCGAAAATTGGAAATTTCGTATAATACAGTTATGATGGGATATCTTTCAAGGGGCTGGCTAAGTCCCTGTATCCCATATTTGGGCCTTCATATTTGGAGGAGGTGGTGCCCCGGGAATGCCCAGTCGACCCTCAAAAGGAATTGGGTTTACACGACCGTTAACAGGCTTAGCTAGCCTGGCGAAAATTGGAAATTTCGTATAATACAGTTATGATAGGATATCTTTCAAGGGGCTGGCTAACACCCTGTATCCCATATTTGGGCCTTCATATTTAGAGGAGGTGGTGCCCCCGGGAATGCCCAGTCGACCCTCAAAAGGAATTGGGTTTACACGACCGTTAACAGGCTTAGCTAGCCTGGCGAAAATTGGAAATTTCGTATAATACAGTTATGATGGGATATCTTTCAAGGGGCTGGCTAACACCCTGTATCCCATATTTGGGCCTTCATATTTGGAGGAGGTGGTGCCCCGGAAATGCCCAGTCGACCCTCAAAAGGAATTGGGTTTACACGACCTTTAACAGGCTTAGCTAGCCTGGCGAAAATTGGAAATTTCGTATAATACAGTAATGATGGGATATCTTTCAAGGGGCTGGCTAACACCCTGTGTCCCATATTTGGGCCTTCATATTTGGAGGAGGTAGGGCCCCGGGAATGCCCAGTCGACCCTCAAAAGGAATTGGGTTTACACGACCGTTAACAGGCTTAGCTAGCCTGGCGAAAATTGGAAATTTCGTATAATACAGTTATGATGGGATATCTTTCATGGGGCTGGCTAACACCCTGTATCCCATATTTGGGCCTTCATATTTGGAGGAGGTGGTGCCCCGGGAATGCCCAGTCGACCCTCAAAAGGAATTGGGTTTACACGACCGTTAACAGGCTTAGCTAGCCTGGTGAAAATTGGAAATTTCGTATAATACAGTTATGATGGGATATCTTTCAAGGGGCTGGCTAACCCCCTGTATCCCATATTTGGGCCTTCATATTTGGAGGAGGTGGTGCCCCGGGAATGCCCAGTCGACCCTCAAAAGGAATTGGGTTTACACGACCGTTAACAGGCTTAGCTAGCCTGGCGAAAATTGGAAATTTCGTATAATACAGTTATAATGGGATATCTTTCAAGGGGCTGGCTAACACCCTGTATCCCATATTTGGGCCTTAAACTTGTTTTTCAAGAATGGGAGAGATCGATCACTTTCCCTTCCAGTGAGATTTGATGTTCTGTCCCCCCCCCCCTGTTCCATTACAAAATCGAAAGTGAAAATTTAGGCCACAGTTTCGCATTTTCTATTCTTATCTGATAAAAAGGGCTGATTCTCACCAAAGCGTAAATGAATAATTATACCAATTTATGCCCTTCAAGTAACCACCAAAGCCCCACATTTACCTCTTTTCGTAAAATTTGACAGGGTCTTTCGTGTGAATGTGTCCCATGCCACCTACCAAAATACCATATCAGTTTGTTGACATAAAAGTCAAGGTAGCATTCAATATGTAAAAATAACCGCGCACGACAAAAAATTGACTAGTCTTGTTTACTTCTTAACAGGTTAATTAACACTATGCTTCCAAATAGTTAATTATCAGCAATAACCCCCCCCCCCCCCCACACACACACACCTGAAATATGTCTTTTATTCGACCAATTGCTCAATGTTTTTCAACTTTTCCATGTAAAGGAGGCGATGTGTATATGACTTTGTCAATTGACATTATATTTATATCTGTATAGATACCAAAGAAAAAATCAGTGTACCTAGAGTGGGCAACTATATACGTAGATCTAGATGGAGAGGGTCGGACCCCTCCCCCGGCAAACAAAATTATATTTCACCCTTCCTTTTGGGTGAATTTTTCTTAATCTTGAAGGCACCCCTCTCTCTCTCTCTCTCTCTCTCTCTCTCTGTGTGTCTCTCTCTGTCTCTCTCTCTCTTACTCTCTCTCTCTCTTTCTTTCTCTATAATTAATAATGTGTATAATATTAATTATACACAACCCTCATAGGGGTAACAGGAAGATTTTACAATAAACATTCATAATGTACAATACACATATTCACAAGAGGGAGCGATTGTATGATTGCAAGGTTACAGACATAAAGCATTAGCATACATGTTTATTTATATATTTAAAACATGTATGTATAATTAAATATAAACACCAATATGTAGACATGTCAAAATACATACACATTTTGAATAATATTACATGATGAGAAATTAATTATCGAATATAGTTGATTAGTAAATAGTTAGTTTCAACTTGGAAAGAAATATATTAGTTACAGATTTATTATATCTTAAATAAAAACAGTTTCTCCCGATTCAGCGGTATTAAAGCACAGCCAAAGCATTTAATTATTTGTAAAGATGTTAACAAACTTCATGGACGTATTTGCATTATTAATAATATTTTCATTCTTTCTCCGACCAATGAGGGTCTTTATTTTATTCCTGGTTTCCGTGATTCTAATCGGATGAAAATCATAGACTCCCTCTATATGGGATACCAGTTTATCGCGGATTAACTTCAGCCTGAGGCGGCATGCGCGGATCCAGAAAATTTTTCCAGGGGGGGTCCGAAGGATAATTGTGTTTGCCAAGGGGGTCCGAGGCATATTTTCGATAATTTTACTATGTAAATTTAATAAATTTTCATTTTCCAGGGGGGGGAGGTCGGGACCCCCCCCCCCCCGACCCCCCCCCCCCCTCTAGATCCGCGCATGGGCGGGACCCAATTTCATCTTTGTGGACTAAGACAAATGTAGATAAAGTTCCTTGTCCAAGGACACAACACACATTAAGTGGCGACACCGGGGTTTTTCATATTTTTATATTACACTCACATAATATATGACTAGACTTTGACCCGTGCGTGCACGGGTTGAAATTGCATATGATATCGGAAATTTACGAAACAGATACATCGACATACCGTATTGCTGACATTTACATAACCAAGCTTTATGCCTACAATAATGCTATTAATAATTTCACTACACTCTGCTTAATTAGAATAATCTAACTGTGTCTTGGGACAGGCCTTCACCACAGTGAAAATGCCTCCCATATACCCGTAATGTTGGAAAAAATTAATGAAGCTGCATTGAAAATAACAGTCAAATTATTCATAACAAACCAGTTTGAGGCTGTTAATACCTTTCATCTGCAAATTTAATTCATATTAATGAATAATTAAACACTTTTTCACCAACTTTTTGACATTCGGAACTCTCGGGATTTTTTCATATTAAATGCACTGAGTTAGAGTTATATCCCGTATTTTCTTTGATGAACAGAATATATAGCAAATTTCCAATGAAAATTTACACGTAATTGGATTATCGTTTCTGAGTTTATCCATGCAAATGTGAAATTGTGGAAACATGAACTAAAGAGCCTCCCGTGATTAAGCGTGAATGTAATGCGCATGCGCAAGAATGTAAATAAAAAAAATCCAGGTGATTTCCGGATTTTTTAAAGGAATTTTTGTTGATTATTAATTAGCGAAGCTTGATTGAGGAAAAATAAAAACAAATTGGTAATCTTCAAGTACCAATGATGTTTAAAATATATAAAACAAAAGAGAGTTCTTCTCCGATTTCTCGGTATTAAAGCCCAAAAATTCGAGTCTATTATTTAAATATAGAAGTATAGATACATCATATGGCATATGAATCGTTATGAAATAGCACACCATGTGAACTCTGTTATATGTATTGATAGATAACACAAGTCTACCAAAGACCCATATTGATTTAAATATTCGTTCAACCTTGTACAAGCGATTAAAGATCATATTACATAACCTCTTGTTTCGTTATCGATTTTATACACTAAAACAAGAGGCCCATGGGCCACATCGCTCACCTGAGGAACAATGGGTATGATAAAATCAGCTTAATGGAGACATAATACAAACTATCTGGACAATGTACGAGTAGTATAATACATGTAGATCCTGTATAAATAAAAATCAATTTTTTCCACTGGACATTCTTATGTTTATTATCTTTAGTCCCTTTTCCAACAGGATGATTTTTTAGTAATATCACATGTTGAGCATTGCAGCTCTCAAAAAGATTCTAAACAATTGTTTATAAATGGGATATAAACCTACATCAAACTCTGAGCCTCTTGTGAGACCCAATCGTCCAGGAATCATCCAGAAGCCAAAATCCAAACAATATAAAATAATCACCTGGCTGATTAGTTTCTTTGAAGAAGATTTTTAAAGATTTAAAAATTCCACCCCCATTGTGGCCCAACTCTACGCCCAGGAATCATGATTTTTACAACTTTGAATCTACACTACCTGAGGATGCTTCCAAACAAGTTTCAGCTTTCCTGGCTTATTAGTTTCTGAGAAGACGATTTTTAAAGATTTACTCTATATATTCCTATGTAGAAATTCAATCCCAAATTGTGGCCCCACTCTACCCCTGGGGGTAATGATTTTTACAACTTTAAATATACACTACCTGAGAATAAGATTTCCTCTATATATTCCTATGTAAAAAGTTGACCCCCCCCCCCCAATTGTGGCCCCACCCTACCCTCGGAGTCATGATTTTCACAACTCTGAATCTACACTACCTTAGGATGCTTCCACACAAGTTTCAGCTTTCCTGGCCAAATGGTTTTTAAAAAGAAGATTTTTAAAGTTTTACTCTATATATTCCTATGTTAAAAATCAACCCTCCGTTGTAGCCCCACCCTACCCCCGGGGGTCATGATTTTCACAACTTTAAATCTACACTACCTGAGGATGCTTCCACATAAGTTTCAGCTTTTCTGGCCAAATGGTTTTTGAGAAGAAGATTTTTAAAGATTTACTCTATTTATTTCTATGTAAAAAGTCGACCCCCCATTTTGGCCCCACCCTACCCTCGGGGGCAATGATTTTCACAACTTTGAATCTACACTACCTGAGGATGCTTCCACATAAGTTTCAGCTTTCCTGGCCAAATGGTTCTTGAGAAGAAGATTTTTGAAAATTTCTTGAAATTTTTCATTAATTCCTAATTATCTCCCCTTGTAAGAGGGCTTGGTCCTTAATTTTCACAACTTTGAATCCCCTTAGGCTAAGGATGTTATGTGCTAAGTTTGGTTGAAATTGGCTCAGTGGTTCTTGAAAAGATGTTGAAAATGTGAAAAGTTTACAGACAGACGGACAGACGGACGACAGACAAAATGTGATCAGAATAGCTCACTTGAGCTTTCAGCTTAGGTGAGCTAAAAATCAAAACGTACTACATACATGTACATACAAATATTATTACATGTAATACCTGAAATTATTAATCTCTGCTTACTTTTAATATTTAATTTAAAAAGGGTTAAGATAAATAGTGTGATAACTGTATTATATAAATGTCCATATACATTCACAATAATAACTCCGTCTTAAATGTCAATTGATTTCACCAAGTACCACACTTTGATATAAGAAAATATAAATATGTAAGTCACTCCCTAATATAGTATTCCGATTATAATCATTTACATGAAATTTATGACTGTAAGGTGTAATCCCAATTCCTTTTGAGGGTCGACTGGACAGCCAGCCCCTTCAATGATATTCCCATTTTAACTTTATTATACTAAATTACTATGTTCACCAGGCTAGCTATGCCTCTTCGAGGACGTGTAAACCCAATTCCTTTTGAGGTTCGACTGGACATTCCCAGGGTCCAAAAATGAAGACCCATATATAGGGATACAGGGTGTTAGCCAGCCCTTTGAAAGAAATCCCACTATAACTGTATAATACGAAATTTCCTATTTTCGCCAGGCTAACTGAGCCTGTTAATTGCCGTGTAAACCCATTTCCTTTTGAGGGTCGACTGGGCTTTCCCGGAACCCTATCCTCACCAAATATGATGGCCAAAATATGGGATACAGGGGGTTAGCCAGCCCCTTGAAAGATATCCCATCATAACTGTATTGTACGAAATTTCCTATTTTCGCCAGGCTAGCTAAGTCTGTTAATGGCCGTGTACACCCAATTCCTTTTGAGGGTCGACTGAACATTCCCGGGGCCTCATCCTCACCAAAAATGAAGGCCAAAATATAGGATACAGGGGGTTAGCTAGCCCCTTAAAAGATATCACATTATAACTGTATTATACGAAATTTCCTATTTTCGCCAGGCTAGTTAAGCCTGTTCATGGCCGTGTAAACCCAATTCCTTTTGAGGGTCGACTGGACATTCCCGGGGCCCCATCCTCACCAAAAATGAAGGCCCAAATATGGGATACAGGGGGTTAGCCAGCCCCTCGAATGATATCCCATTATAACTGTATTATACGAAATTTCCTATTTTCGCCAGGCTAGCTTAGCCTGTTCATGGCCGTGTATATCCAATTCCTTTTGAGGGTCGACTGGGCTTTCCAGGGGCCCCATCCTCACCAAAAATGAAGGCACAAATATGGGATACGGGGGGTTAGGCAGCCCATCGAAAGATATCCCATTATAACTGTATTATACGAAATTTCCTATTTTCGCCAGACTAGCTAGGCCTGTTAATGGCCGTGTAAACCCATTTCCTTTTGAGGGTCGACTGGGCATTCCCGGGGCCTTATTCTCACGAAATATGAAGGCCCAAATATGGAATACAGGGGGTTAGCACGCCCCTTGAAATATATCACATTATAACTGTATTATACGAAATTTCCTATTTTCGCCAGGCTAGCTAAGTCTGTTAATGGCCATGTAAACCCAATTCCTTTTGAGGGTCGACTGGGCATTCCCGGGGCCCCATCCTCACCAAATATGAAGGCCCAAATATGGGATACAGGGTGTTAGCCAGCCCTTTGAAAGATATCCGATTATAACTGTATTATACAAAATTTCCTATTTTCGCCAGACTAGCTAGGCCTGTTAATAGCCATGTAAACCCATTTCCTTTTGAGGGTCGACTGGGCATTCCCGGGGCCCCATCCTCACGAAATATGAAGGCCCAAATATGGGATACAGAGGGTTAGCCAGCCCCTCGAAAGATATCCCACTATTACTGTATTATGCGAAATTTCCTATTTTCGCCAGGCTAGCTTTGCCTGTTAATGGCCGTGTAAACCCAATTCCTTTTGAGGGTCTACTGGGCTTGCCCGGAACCCTATCCTCACCAAATATGAAGGCCAAAATATGGGATACAGGGGGTTAGCCAGCCCCTTGAAAGATATTCCAATTATAACTGTATTATACGAAATTTCCTATTTTCGCCAGGCTAGCTAAGTCTGTTAATGTCCGTGTCAACCCAATTCCTTTTGAGGGTCGACTGGACATTCCCGGGGCCCCATCCTCACCAAAAATGAAGGCCCAAATATAGGATACAGGGGGTGAGCTAGCCCCTTGAAAGATATCACATTATAACTGTATTATACGAAATTTCCTATTTTCGCCAGGCTAGCTAAGCCTCTTAATAGCTGTGTAAACCCAATTCCTTTTGAGGGTAGACTGGGCATTCCCGGGGCCCCATCCTCACCAAAAATGAAGGCCCAAATATGGGATACAGGGGATTAGCCAACCCCTCGAAAGATTTCCCATTATAACTGTATTATACGAATTTCCTATTTTCGCCACGCTAGTTAAGCCTGTTCATGGCCGTGTATATCCAATTCCTTTTGATGGTCGATTGGGCATTCCCGGGGCCCCATCCTCACCAAATATGAAGGCCCAAATATGGGATACAGGGGGTTAGCCAGCCCCTCGAAAGATATCCCACTCTAACTGTATTATACGAAATTTCCTATTTTCGCCAGGCTAGCTAAGCCTGTTCATGGCCGTGTAAACCCAATTCCTTATGAGGGTCGACCGGACATTCCCGGGGCCCCATCCTCACCAAAAATGAAGGCCCAAATATGCGATACAGGGGGTTAGCCAGCCCCTTGAAAGATATCCCATTATAACTGTATTATACGAAATTTCCTATTTTCGCTAGGGTAGCCAAGCCTATTCATGGCCGTGTAAACCCAATTCCTTATGAGGGTCGACTGGGCAATCCCGGGGCCCCATCCTCACCAAATATGAAGGCCCAAATATGGGATACAGGGGGTTAACCAGCCCCTTGAAAGATATCCCATTATAACTGTATTATACGAAATTTCCTATTTTCGCCAGGCTAGTTAAGCCTGTTAATGGCCGTGTACACCCAATTCCTTTTGAGGGTCGACTGGGCATTCCCGGGGCCCATCCTCACCAAATATGAAGGCCCAAATATGGGATACAGGGGGTTAGCCAACCCCTTGAAAGATATCCCCATTGCAATAGAATATGTTGAATTTTTTACCTTTTCGCCAGGATAGCTAATTATGTCAATGTTCAGGTCAGGTCAGCATGTTATAATTTTAAATATTTTATTGTTTCTCTCCGTTAAAAAATTAAGTTTATATGGAATTTTGAATTTACGTTTATTAGCATGTTTACGGTAATTTGAATAGCGAACCGACCAGAGAATTATATTCGCTATTCGAATAGTGAATAGCGAAAAGCGAATAGAACTCCAACTTCTGAATGCCTCTGTTTGGTATAATTCAAATACTAGTATTTGAGCAGGTTACACAAAAAACACTGGTATGAAAAGGTGTCAAAATAACTGGTGATATTCTAGATATGGATGAAAATATGTTACCGCATGATATTTTTCAACATAAATGATATATATATATATATATATATATATATATATATATATATATATATATATATATATATATATATATATATAGCACACGGCGGGTGTGACCTGTCAGCAGAGGATGCTCACTCCTCCATGGCACCTGATCCTACCTCTCTCTTTGAGGTCCGTGTTGCTCTGCTTTGAATTTGTATTTCGTTTTATGGATTTTTGAGATGGTTGATGGTTTGTTATTTTCATTTTTTTTCATGAATATTTGTATTATGCGGTGTATCAGTGTAGTCTTCTTTTTTCAACCAAAAGTTCATCCAACAGGTATATAACACCATATTTTCCAATGTACATGTGTTATAAATCTTTGCTGTTGCAAAATAAATGTATTAATGTGTATATACAGTTAAATTCTAGTAATGTAACTTCTATACCCAAGTGGGACTCGGAATGGGTTCAATATGGAGCCGAAATATGTGTTAGTTACAATGGTTACAATATGTTGTTTTTTCTTTTTGTAAACATAATGTTGAGACAATTCAGCATGCCTTCATAAACTGTGAAAAGTTATCCACAATATGGAGCAACCTGAACTTGAATACTTACCATGCTACTTCCTTAAGAATTGGTTTTCATATCTTGTTAGGTGAACCTCCATTGTCTACGTACAACAAAGCTATTAATTTAATTATGTTTTGTTCAAAGCAATATTTGTTTACTTGTTTAAAAAAAGGCAATCTGCCACGCCTCTCAGGACTCTTATTTCACTTATTTAACAGATACAAATTTATTGCTTGTAAACATTTTGAAATGCATGAATTTGTCAAGACTTGGCAACCCTTGTTATCTTTATTTTGATACTATTACTCATTCATAGTTATGTTATTTATCTTAATCAAAATCTACCTAATTAGATATTTTATTTACAGGCTTGCATCTGTCTTATTATTTTTCTCTTTTTTACTTACCCTGCTTTTCCCCCTTTTTTTCTTTTTTGCTTTTGTTTTGGGTTTTTTCTTTATATTCTTTTTTGGTTTGGTAAGCAGCCTCTTCCATTATAGTTGAATGTCAGTTAGTAAATGTGAAAGAAAGGAAATTTTAAATTGTATTTATTTTATATGTTTCTTGGAGACTGAAAAAAACCCAATTCAGACTGAATGATGATCACATACCACGGTTAGAATCAAAACATAGGACAAATAAATGTATTTAATTTTTTTTAATTTAGAATATTTGAAATACACCAGCTTGAATTTGGAGTAAAACCAGGTACCAGTTTAAGTGGTAAACATTATTGTATGATCTTATGCTGGTATGAGTCAATTCCAAATACATGGTTAATATGCAGAGAGGAGATGCTTAAGATTTATTTTTGGAACTGAAAAAGTATAAAAACCATTTACTTCTTTGAATAAGGTCCGAATTTTAATTCCTGGCGTAAAAATTCTCATTAGCGAACAAGGAAACACTCGTTCATTTTTTACCCGCATATATTAGAAGTTGACGCTAAGCTAAGCGCCATTTTTATCCCAGCACACTCTGTTTGAGAGCGGGAAACTCACAATCGTGTTCTATCGCCAATAAAGGGCGAGTTCAAGAGAAATGCAATGTTCACTTGTATGAAAATAGACATTTATAAACATGAGCCCATTTTATGCCCATTTTGTCGCTTAAAAACAAGAAGTTATTTTGGTAACAACAAAATGTCTGAAAAAGTTCATTTACTTTTCACAGCGTGACATATTTATGGCACGCCAAATTCACAAAAATGAGCTAAACATAGTTTCACATTTGATAAATAAGGTTTTCATCTGTAAAACTATATTCAACGGTTGTAAACTATAGTTTACAAATGATAATTTTAGTTTATATGTCTGCAAATAACGTTAACGATAGATTTTGCTGATAAATATAGATTCACATCTGTAAATTATAATTTGCATTCGTTAATTATAGTTTAGAGTTGTTAATCATAGTTTCACAATCGTGAAATAAATTATGTTTTGCAATCGCAAATGGCAATCGTTTTCAGTGTTAATACATTTCTGAAATATAGATAATTGCGTTAACTATGGTTTACAGTTTTGAAATATAAAATATTGTCGTTAACTATAGTTTTCTGTCCGTAAACTATAGTTTACAACCATTAAACTTAGTTTATCGACTGTGAAACTATGATTCACTCATTTTTGTGAATTTTGCGTGCCATACAGATTCATCTTCATGTTTATTTAAATGGATGACCCCGAAATTTTGTTTTTTAATTATCTGCTGAATTATTTGACCGTATTGTTTTCATTGAGCATTTTAACGTCTGCAGCGATAACCTCCATCAACTTCCTGGTGTGTTTCGTATTCTTCCATTTTGATTCTAGGATACTCTTAACTCAATTACAAGTTCTTGTTTGGCACTTGTACTTCCCTCAACTGACTTTCAATTTTTCTCGTACACTTGATAAACACTTGTTTGAATTGATACTGTGTAATGTTCATTTATAGTTTCAAGACATGCATCAATATATTTGGCAAAGATATTATTCCATTCAAAAGTTCATAGGGTTTATTATGAGGGGAAAAGTATATTTCATGGTATTAAACATTCTTTTGTTCATGTTTTGCAAATGAAACGAATATTTTACAACCAAATGAACAGAATGTTATCTTATACAATATAATTCACTCTTTAGTCTATAACAATTTAAAAAAAAATTATGATTATGTTGTAGTCAAGATTTATCATCAAGGTAATCATAACGACGTTTACAATCATTTCCTAGTGATTACCGTTTTAATCATTATTCAGTTGAATGTATTGTTTTGTATTATACTGTGTTGTATCAGGTACAGTGAAAAATCATGATAGAATAAGGGAAAATTGGTAAGTGTTTCCTTGATTACACATCCTTCTAATAGATATTGTTAATGGTACTATGTAGAAAGTCTTTAATATAAAATATTTAGGTCTGGGTTCAAAATTATATTTATCTGCATTATGCCTTTCTCTGTAGGGATGTTATCTACGTTTTAACTTTTAGTTTACCGGTATGTCATAATGTCAGAGATCTATCGGATGTGAACTGTGATAAAACCATGGCCGTTTTTGTAGTATCCGGATTTTTAGATATTTTTAAATAATCTTCTATGATGGAATAAATTCATCAAACAAACATAAATGTAACTTGATGAATAAAATTTTATTTAAGTCTGTTATCTTAAATGAAACGTTCATAGTGACTAAAAAGGACAAAAACAGTGCTATTTATTTTTGATAATAAAAACTAACAAAATCAAGCAATACCAACAATGCTAGAATACATTCAAACTGTATAAACAATTTAATCAAAATTATCAAAATCCGCGCAAACAATAATGGAATAGAGAAACAGCACAACCAACATTTAAATAATCTTAGCAAGATTTTTAAAATCAGACTAACATTATTGAACCATGACCATTTGCTAAAACTAACACCATGCAATAACATAAGCATAAATAGCACCATCAACGTTTGCTTGAACAGCACCAAGGGTGACACAAAAACCACCAACAGGATTTGTGATAGCCACATCAACAACATTGGCCTATTTTGAAGCAACAAATTGCTATCAACATAGCATATTTATGAACAGGACAAACCACATAGTCTTTTGTGCATTTTTCGATTACGATTCTTTATAATTCTTTATAGATTATAACTTTATCTAAAATTTAAAAAAGCAGGCATTTGCATTAAAATAAAATCCTTTAAGAATGATTTGTTTTTCTTTTGGTAATGATACTATCCATCTTTTATTTAGATTATGCATTATAAATCTAAAGTAATATGACTGTATATTTGTTTTGTGTTAATCACATAGAAGAACTTATCAAAACCACTTGTCCGCAACTGCATTTTTTACATAGGTTCAGTATGCGCATGCCCAAAACTTGAGTATAAAACTCAAAATTACTGCTCTCTACATTTCAGTAAAATGAGGAAATGAGTTTAAACAAAGATATATTTGGTTAGGTGAAGGCAAGATGCTGTGGCGATTCAGTGGAGTGTTCAGTGGGCTCACCCCTCTCGTGTGCTTAGTTACAGGTACCAATTAATTCCGTCTAATTCTTGTGTATTGGTGACTACCTTCTGTTATGAATTAAATCAAAAATAAAAACTGTGCGGATAACTTTTCAAAAGGTTTGAAAGCTGTTCGATTGTGTTTTGTTTCGCAAAAAAAAAATATTAGCCAATAGTTTTGTTTTAATTTTTCAAACATGGTTTTTGTACTTAATTGCTTATAACATATATTACCAGACCTATTAGAGTCAGTCAAACATCGATAATAAGTGTCTGTTTTACTTAAATGAAGAGGCAAGCTAACTATTGGCTTTCAGATTAAGAACAAAAACCAGCATTAAAAACCATTGCTATGTGTTATTCTTATATTTTACACAGGAATTTTGTGTACACCTGAGTATAAAATTCACTGGGAAGAGGCCTCGAGAGAATGCAAGACCAAATACGAATCCGAACTGATAACCTATCAATACATAGGGGAAAAAAACCTCACAGCAGAAATCATCAAAGAACTTGGATTGAATGTCGAAGCGTGGATTGACGGGAAAGTTAGCGAGTTAGGATGCGCAGGAGGTGAGAATATCAAGAGAGTTGACTCTTAAATGACGCGAAGATATTTTATTGCCTTTCATAACTAACTCATTATAACTTTTCAGATGCCTGTTTTCGCATAAGACAGGAACACACACGGGGGGATACGAGAAATCCATTCATTTGTGGTAACCATTATTTAAAAGTGTTTAACCATATCCACGGCGTATCGAAATTTTAACCGATTATGAAAATACACATTGCACTCTCATTTTTCTTTCAAAATGTATGTAGAATTAATGTACATAAGTATGTGTTTTCAACAGTTCACGTGGGCAGCTTTGAAATACATTGGACAGAAGTGACATACGAAAAGGCGAAGGGACTATGTGGAAGTGCCCAATACAAGATGGAAGACGTCAGAATTGATATCACCAGGCTTTTGAATGATTTCAAGAAACCAACAGCTTTCTGGGTTCCAGAGGTCATTTTGGATAGTACCCGAGGTATTAGTCTTAGTAAAGTTTGTTTAACTAGCATACTAAATCAAAGGATGCTATTTGATAAAGAATTTAATTTATAAAGAACGTGTTTAACATCAATAATAGCTTCAATGCGCTGTACTACCGATGTTTGAACTGAAAAACCTGTTAAAATAAAAATTGTTGATATTTTGAACGATACTGGACAATAGATACAAAGGCCAATTGTTCAGTACCCAAATACTAGTAACCCGATGCGGAATAAAATGATTCTTGTTACACAACACAATGGCTGTTGTTTCAGAGCAATGTACCTTCGTGGTTTCCCGAGACAATGAAACGTTGGAATCGAGACAGGATAACTGCTCAATTCCAAAAATGGGCGTCTGTATTAACACTTCGTGTGAGTATAAAAGTTAATTGAAGATTCTCTTAATTGTATATTAACCTGACCTTTTTAAAAATCAAACATACCTTTTTAAAAGGCAAGGGGGGAGGGGGTAAAGTTCTGGGACCAATTAGATAAATGAAAGAATTTTTGTAAATTTCTAAATTCTAATATGTAGAAAACAATTCTTATGCTTATCATTGGTTTATTGACATTTTTCAACACAAACAATATAAAGTACTAAACGAATTGAAATCAGAAGTTAAGTTGGTTCAATTACTTTCGTTATTGGCAAAACAATATCGTGAAAATCATGTCAATTGTGCCTAGGCTTTAATAATTCCAAAATGAAATGTAGGATTTTTCCAAAATGTCACCATGAGATTCATTGTAAGTTTTTTTTTATGACTGCAATAACTTTTAAGTTTCGTGTTAACATAAGATTTTTATACGATTATGACCAATTGTGTGAATGATTTTAACACATATAATTAATATAAAATTATCATATTCATATTCAAGAACATTTGTTGCAAACAGATTTTTTATAAACCCAAAACGTTCGTATTATGCATCACAATGGTTAAGCGGTTAGTTTTTCTGATGACGAATTTTTCATAATATATAAGCCAAGATTTGAAATCTTCTCGATTTAGAACGATAATTTCTTTGCAGCTTAAGGTGGTATGGAACACCTCCATATTGTGACATACTATTTATCGAAATAAACAATAAATCAAGTGTAATTTTATAAATAGGGTCTTTACCAAAATTGTCACCTAACAGCGTAACACAGTAGGTTAGAAGGTTCAATACGAATCTGTTAGTCATGAGTTCGAGTCCCGATTGGGATTTTAAAAGTTTTATCTTTCCAAAACATTTTAAAACCTATTTTTCGCTAAAATATTGTAAAATTGGAAAATTCTAAACCGGTGAAAGTATTTTAATTATAATGTACTTAAATCCACAAAAATACTGACAGATGTCATATACCACCTTAAACACGGTCTCAAATAACAATGTTTATTACAGAAAAAAAATTAAGGTTCAATATTGAAAAAAAAATCGACATTGTTTCTGAAAATCAAAATCGACATAACTACTAAAAGTTGTTTAAAAAGTATAGCACCAGATTGATAGCTTTTTATTGTTTAATAGTGTAAAACTTTTTCAATTATTGGTACACATTTTTCTCAGATACACCAGATCATGAAATGTCAACATTTTTGGAAATAACTCCACTATCATACAAAGAAGAAGTCATGAACGGTAGGTAACCTATTTTATCCTGCATTGATTAACCAATCGTTATCACACCCACACCCTATATATATATATATATATATATATATATATATATATATATATATATATATATATATATATATATATATATATTTCTAAGGCTCTCAATGTAACGATTTAAACAACCTTTTATAAATTGTGCTTTTGTTTATTTGCTTTTATATAGATTTTGTTTTGTTGTTGATATATTTTTCTTATTAAATGAATTTTAAACTTTTATGTTTCATGTTTGATAACCGAACACCAGCCTAATGTTGAAATGTATTGTTTTTTTTACTTAAAGTAGTTCAAGCCTACATGCAAAAAGATCTGAGTGAAGCGTCTTCCCTACAGCTTGTTGGTGCTCGGACCACAAATAATGGGGATGGACATGCCTGGGAATTGAAGACCCTGTGTAAGTGCTTAATTAACGCGACACCGATTAAAATAATTGTTATTAGGACATTCATTTCTTCCTGCTCATAATGATCATTCGATGACTTTCTCGTTATATACGATTAAGTTTCCTTAATAGAGTCTTCTTGCTAATGGGCTTTTATTTACTGTAAGGCTGTATACATTGCAAGCCAATTGTATAGTTTTCAACAATTAATATGATTGTAAGTACTTTTAGGTATTTGAGTGTTTCAAAAATGTTTTCTAAAATGAACTATTGATTATTGCCATAATTCAATTTCGATATGACACACTCATGAAAATCAAAGTCTAGAATACATTTTAAGGATAACTAAAACAAAAGTTTTGTAGATCATTACTGAAAATTAAAATTTTAGCATCAAATAAATTAAAGCATGTAAAATATAGGCTAAATCTTACTGGATTTTTTTATATCACGTACATTCTTATGTTATTACTGAAATAGCTCGTACAATCGATGGTTTCAACCTGGTTTAAATTTTTGTAGATATTTTCCATTAAGTGGCTTCAGTCTAATTTGTTTGTTTTTTTTGTGTCATTCAATCAGTTGCTTCAACCTGATTTGATATTGTAGCCCTTTTTGCATTCAATATTCTTTTACTTTCATTTCATTTTTGTAGTGCCTTTTGCATTCAGTGGCTTCAATCTTATCTTATTCGTGGTGTTAATGAGTTTCATGCTGGTTCTTTGGAAAAGGTTTGTTCAAACACTAGTATCATACCGAATATAAAGTTTCAGTCATTACATAAGTGTTAAAAGAAATCAACTAGAAATACAATTAGATGGATTATAGTTTAATCTTAATAATTTTTGAAGAAAACTTTGTTCTTAAATTCAGAGTAACATCAAAATGGAATATGGTGGCCAAGAATATGCATCCCTCAGAGGTAAAAAGTAAATCGAAGCTGAAGAAAAAGAAGAAAACGTTCTCTAAAACCACAGTGTATCAATGTATGTCTGCCAGCTCTCCAGGGAACTCGACCCGTGTGAAAATCTTACCGGAAGAGGAAAACCCGTATTCAGAAATCACCGGAAAAGGAACCTGTTTCAATGATGAAGTCAATCCAGTTGGACCACATGGAAATGGCTATGTTGATATGAAAGGAATGCCTGATCGAGTGCGAAATGGTGCATATTGCAGCTCTTTTAAACTCGGTAAAAGTTCATCCTTGCAGAAGTGCGCATTGTATGATTTATACAATCGAGTTTGACTTATCATTTTGCATATTTTGCTGTCTGTTGAACTTAATTAACTAACCTGTGAAAATATGAATTTTTGTAAACCAATAAGCTATAATATTTCAGCTTTTTAAATGAAAGTTGAATAAAAGTTGAGAAGAAACATGGACATTTGACTCAAATGTCAAAAGAACGACCGCAAGCCAAATATTGTTTAAAATACATGGACTTGATATGAACAATTGTATTACAATACAATTACATTCACAGACATATGGACATAGTGGTTTCAGTTTAAAATCTAGATACATGCTCAATAATATGGCATCTGTGTGTATATGTATAAAATGGTAAAGGGTCGTTTACTAAAAAACGAAAGACTATTGAAATGATTAACAAAATTATTCGTCAAAGAACTACGAGTTTCCTCTTTGTATTGTTAGCTGCTTCTGTATAAACCTAAACTGGTATTAGATAGAATTATATGAGATAACTTACAAGGACGCCACAACAAAGCTGACGGTGTTATTGTAGTGCACAAAACGCCCACTATTTTTTTTTTGTACAGATTGATATATGACAGAAAAACGCAAGGCGTCAGGTAGAACACGTATTTTCCTCGTTTGTTTGTCGTGTTGAATTAAACATGATTTTTCAATGATAAAAAAGGATTACTATCGTTTGAAATTATAATTTAAAACATATCACATCCTGTCATGTTATACGTTTCGATTTATAAAGCAATAAAGTTTCTTCTATTGCAAAATATATTTTATTTTATTCATTTGTTATATTTCACTAAATCGATATCATAAATTTACTAGTTCGGTGTGTTTATAGCGAGCGCAGCTCGCCGGCGCGCAGCGCCGGCGCGAAGCGAGCTCTAACGGCAAGGCGTGTGTGAATAGAAAATTCGGACCAGTTGCACATTCATTCAACGGATTTTTTTGGCGTCAGTAAATCGGACCAGTAATGCATTGTTTTAATCGTCCCAGTAGTTCCCTGTTATCATGGCAATTTTTATCACTTCACACTCTCACGAGAATCAGCAAGACAATCAAAACAATAACGATGTATACGACATACAGTCAATGTTACGTCTAAAGTTCACCTCAGTACACTCTCAATCAAAAAAAAAATAATCGAGTGACGTCACAAAGGTTTGCACATTGATCCGATAGATTTTTTCGGCGTCAGTAAATTTTGACCCACAATTCATAGTACCAATGGTTTCCAACACCTCACGTTCTCGCGAGAATCAAAGTAAAACTTTTGAGAAGCATATAAGATGTGTAATTTTAAGAACATCATGCTTTTTAAGTAAATAAAACAGTATACTTCGCTTACTTTTATTTCTCAGGGGAGTTTTAAAGAGTCAGCCGACACTTAACCAACGTGAACTTTGACGTCACAATAAGGGGAAATTACTCTAACTGAAGTTATTGTAAATCTGCTGAAATTACCAAAATCCTCTCAAATCTTGCAAAGCTAAAGAATGAGGACATTTCTTCAGATATAGGAAACAGTTGTATCTTGCACTAATTTGGATGAATGCTCACATTTATTTTATTCACGTAGCATCGTTTTTTTTTAAAAGGGGTAGGGGGGTGGATGGCAGCCTCGTCCAAAAAATCTTTACAAGCAAAAAGAAAAAAATAAAATTTTCAAAGGGTTACAAGTCATAATGTTCTTATTCGTTTTTTAAGAAATGTGAGTCCTTTTTCACATCATAAGATTAATATAATAATACCGAGCGCAGCGAGAGGCGGGCGAAGCCCGCCTCGCGAAGCGAGGATTAATGGTAACACGTATATAAAAGAAAATCATCAAAAAATGAGAGTTGAATCAGCGGTACTAAGGGCCAAAAAATTTTCTTCCAGCCATGGGCGCCGCCATATTGGCCGCCATTTTGTTAAAAAAATGTTAACTCGATCATTAATTGACTGCCGCTTGTCGATGTTTTTTGCCCCGCAACTCGATCAACAACTTTTCAATGTTTAATTGAAAGTAATTATGATGAAAATAATTGACTGTGCAAACTATCTAACTTTTAACAGTGTTTTAATCAAGAAATACGACTAGTGTCACGTATGTCTTATCAAATCATTAGATGGGAAATAAAATCATTAACATCAAGGAATCGATCTTTTAGAGACTGAATAAGGTAGGAAAAAATCAATTCATCAACTTTGGAAAGTTATCAGCATTGAAAGAAGAAATAAAAAATTATCGGAGTCAAGAACTTTTCGTCGGCTATTTCCGTAGACAAAACGTTTACGTTTTACGTATGAAACATGACGTCATAACGAAGACCGAGCACGCGACGTTTAGTTTAACTTTGGCTTATGATTTGAGTAGATATATAGGCGGATCCTACTGTGTGCGTTTCAAATAAATTTTGTTCTACAAAAAAATCAAACTGCACTGTGTTAAGTCTGCGCTCGGTCCAACGGTCACACCGTGTACATATTACATGTATACATTGAATTAAAAAGATATTTTATCACAGTTGGTGTAGTGTATAGGCAACACTCTACAGCATGTACCGTAATAGTGAGAGTTGAAAATGAAAACTCTTTTATGAAATAAAAAAATAAACATTTAGTCTTCAACCTATCAAAAATTTATTTATGACAGTTAGATAGCTATATAAACAGCTACTACTCGGAGTAGTCAGCTGTTGAGAGTAGGGCTAGCTGATGGTACTTGGGTAAGAGAGGGTATGGATGTGACTAAAACAGTCTTTCCTTCCCTAACTTGCAAATAACCGTTTTATCAGAATAATGGAAATACTTTAAGTGAACAAGCTATAATTATCGAGACTATTTGAGAAATAACCCCGTTTATTGAACTCTAGTTTTTATTTTAGTGTATGAGTCTTTTTTTGGTGCTTGCTATCTTTATAATATTTAATATTAAATATTTATATTTTAGTGTATGAGACTATGTATGAAGACAAATTGAATATCGTGCGTTAGCGCGGTATGATAATTTGTCTGCACCGCATTGGTGTGTCATAGGACCGACGACATCCAAAAATAAGCATGTAATGCTTATATTTATATTCATATTGATGGTTTTTTTCTATGAAATATTTATATAAATATAAATATAGTATCAGAAACATTGTAGAGAAAAATCTTTTTAATTAAGGAGTAGATATAATTTAATGAATATCTTCAAAAAATATCCAGGGGAAAATAATGGATTTTCATTTATACAGGATCTACATGGATTTTCATTTATACAAGATCTACATGTTTCTCAAAAATTTTCGATAATTCCTAATTAACTCCCCTTGAAAAAGGGCGTAGTCCTTAATTTTCACAACGTTGAATCTCCTTTGCCTAAGGGTGCTTTGTGTCAAGTTTGGTTGAAATTGGCCCAGTAGTTCTTGAGAAGATGTCAAAAATGTGAAAAGTTTACGGACAGACAGACGGACAGACAGACGGACGACAAACAAAATGTGATCAGAAAAGCTCACTGAATAATGAATATCATTCAAAAGTACATATCAAATCGGTTATGTAAGGTTGAACGTTTCATTTAATCCTACAAAAATATAAATACTCAAAACACGTGGTGACGTTTATATTTGTACTCATGGCGCATGAATTAGTAAAGTGTATTCATAGGAAATTGAACATCGCATATTTCCAATGCAAGCATAAGGGAAAATATACACTGAATGTACATATATTATTGTTATAATATTGTTTTACATTTTATATCAAAATGAGCCGTAGTTTTCATTTGGGAGTTTTTGTATTGCGAATTCGTTATATACTTCTAAAATGACCAAATTATAAACAAGAGGCCCATGGGCCACATCGCTCACCTGCGGAACAATAGGTATGATGAAACCAGCTTAATGGAGTCATAATACAAACTATCTGGACAATGTAGTATAATACATGTAGATCCTGTATAAATGAAAATCCATTTTTTCCCCTGGATATTCTTATTTTTATTATCATTAGTCCCTTTTCTAACAGGATGATTTTATAGTCATAACACATGTTGACCATTGCAGTTCTCAAAAAGATCCTAAACAATTGTTTATGTATGGGATATAAACCTACATCAAACTCTGAATCCCTTGTGAGGCCCAAGAATCATCAAAGGGCCAAAGTCTAAACAATTTTAAAGAATCACCTGGCTGATTAGTTTCTGAGAAGAAGATTTTTAAAGATTTACTCTATAATTTCCTATGTAGAAATTCAACCCCCCATTGTGGCCCCACCCTACCCCCGGGGGTCATGATTTTCACAACTTTGAATCTACACTACCAGAGGATGCTTCCGCACAAGTTTCAGCTTTCCTGGCTGATAAGTTTCTGAGAAGAAGATTTAAAAAAATTATCTATATATATTCCTATGTAAAAATTCGACCCCCAATTGTGGCCCCACCCACCCCCCGGGAGTCATGAATTTCACTAATTTAAATCTACACTACCTGAGAATGTTTCCACACAAGTTTCAGCTTTCCTGGCTGATTTGTTTCTGAGAAGAAGATTTTTAAAGATTTACTCTATATATTCCTATGTAAAAATTCGACCCCCATTGTGGCCCCACCCTACCTCCGGGGGTCGTGATTTTCACAACTTTGAATCTATATTACCTGAGGATGCTTCCACACAAGTTTAAGCTTTCCTGGCCAAATGGTTCTTGAGAAGAAGATTTTTGAAAATTTCTCAAAAATTTTCGATAATTCCTAATTAACTCCCCTTGAAAAAGGGCGTGGTCCTTAATTTTCACAACTTTGAATCTCCTTTGCCTAAGGGTGCTTTGTGTCAAGTTTGGTTAAAATTGGCCCAGTAGTTCTTGAGAAGATGTCGAAAATGTGAAAAGTTTACGGACAGACAGACGGACAGACAGACGGACGACAAACAAAATGTGATCAGAAAAGCTCACTTGAGCTAAAAATGATTATTATTCATTAACTTCTATAAGTTATATGTTATAAAGAAAAGTTTTGAGTGCTCAGATTAAAGGAACATGACAATTTGCGATCTCTCTTCAGATACAGTTTTACAATTCGTTTTGATTTATTATTATAAAGATTTCAATTATATACAAATTTATTTTAAAATCAGGTTTTTGAAGCAAACGCAAACTTTGGCAAATGTGGATTGGACTATTGAATGTGAACCAATCTTTTGAAAAATTTGTTAAATTTAAATAGATTTAATTTGATAATTTGAAAATTAATTATTTACATATAAGGTCGTATGGGACAACTTCATGTTGTGCGTATTATTTTTTGTTTTATTTATCGAATTAAACAATAAAATCAATTATAATTTTATAAATAGTTTCTTTCCAAAAATTGTCATCTTACAGCGTAGCGCAGTAGGTTAGAGAGTTCACTATGGATCTGTAAGTCATGAGATCGAATCCCGCTGGGGATTAAACAATAAAAGTAGTTTTGTTTATTTTGATGGGTTAGGGTTAGGGTTAAAACCTAACGAAGTTAAAACCCTAACCCTAACCCTGATTAAACAATTTTAACCTTTCCAAATATTTCTAAAACGTAATTTTTTGGTTAAAAATTGTGAAATAAACCGGTGAAAGTATTTCAATTATAATGTACTTAAATCCACATTAATATCGACATATGTCCTATACCACCTTAAGGGGATGGAAACACAAAAAAATAATTTTAAAATTCTTTTAAAATACCTATAGTATCACTTTCATCATTTTAATATTTGATAAGTATATGTTTTGTGGTCTTCTATTGAAAATTGGAATAAACTTTGGGTGTATAAAGCCACCTCAGCCAGGCAAATAGGGAATATATATTTGTATATTTCTATTTTATAAAACACATTTCAAAAGTATAAAATGACATCTTATTAATACCACTTGTCAGCGATCGCTAATGTACCTTTTCTTTAGTTAACTTTGCGCATGCTCATTACTCAAGTATAAAGCTAAAAAAATATTTTCAACTACATTTTATGTAAATGAGAAGGACAATGTGCACGAGTTTTAACAAAGATAGATTTGGTTAGGGGAAGGCAAGATGATGCGGCGATTCAGTGGAGTGTTCAGTGGTCTCAGCGCTCTCGTGTGCTTAGTAACAGGTACTAATTAATTACATCTGTTATATATCTTGAACTCACGACCTATGGAACCTACTCTCCTAGCAGAGAGCGGCCACCGCTCTAACCACTCGGCCATTTAGGCAAGACTTGCCTAGATGGCCGAGTGGTTAGAGCAGTGGCCGCTCACTGCTAGTAGAGTGGGTTCCTACTCGGCCATCTAGGCAAGACTTGCCTAGATGGCAGATTTGTTAGAGTGGTGGCCGGTTACTGCCAGGAGAGTAGGTTCCATAGGTTGTGAGTTCAAGTTCGGAGGTGGAGCTCAATGTGCTGAATGTATGTATGTGCTGTATATATATATATATATATATATATATATATATATATATATATATATATATATATATATTCTTACAAATCTTATAACCAGCAAAACTTGTTATGTTGAGATCTGTTATCAATGTAGAAAAATTTATTTAAAAAAAAACAGTCAATTAATTTAAGGTTTTCCGAACCTCAGCCTCAAAGTTTATTTTTCATCATAAAAATGTTTTTTATCCTTCAAACTTTATAAATGAAATTAAATAAAAAGAAATGTTTTGTGGTATCCATGCATTTTACAAAGTTGTTGCAATTTCAGAAAAAAAATGTTGTACCGGTGCATCGGTGGCTCAAACTTCTTTACCTCTAGGTAGTAGGTCTCCATGAAGTCACTTTGCCAAGCAGTTCGTTGAATGGCTTAACGTAATATTAACACTTCAAGGCTAACTAAATGTGTTTATATAAAAGACAGATTTATGGTAGGAAAAAAAATTCCGGATAATTTAGTGTTATCGAACATTGCTGAGGATCGGAGATCGTTAATTGCCGTTTTAAACATGGTTTTTGTACTTGTTTGCTAATAAGATATATAACATAGATGATTTTTTGTGTCCATTTTACTCTAACAAAAGGGAAAGAAAAGCAAACCATTGCTATGTGTTCCTCTTATATTTTACACAGGAATTTTGTGTACACCCGAGTATAAAATTCACTGGGAAGAGGCCTCGAGGCAATGCAAAACCAAATACGAATCCGAACTGATAACTTATCAATGTATAGGGGACCTGAACCTCACAGCAGAAATCATCAAAGAACTTGGAATGAATGTCGAAGCGTGGATTGACGGAAAAGTTAGCGAGTTAGGATGCACAGGAGGTGAGAATATCAAGAGAGAGGTGTTAACTCCTAACTAATGTGAAGATATTTTATTCCCTTTTATAACTAACCAATCTTAACTTTCCAGATGCTTGTTACCGTATGAAACAGCAACACACACAGGGAGATACAAGAAATCCGTTCATTTGTGGTAACCATTATATATGTATCTAAGTGTTTAGTCATATCCATGGTGTATCGAAATTTTGACCGACTATGAAAATGCACATTGCTCTCTCATTTTTTTCTTTCTAAAGGTATGTAGAATTAAGGTACATTAGAATTGTGTTTTCAACAGTACACATGGGCAGCTTTGAAATACGTTGGACTGAAGTGACCTACGAAAAGGCGAGGGGTATTTGTGGGAGTGCCCAATACAAGATGGAAGACGTCAGAATTACTATCACCAGGCTTCCCTACATTTTCAAGAAGCCAATAGCTTTCTGGGTCCCAGAGATCATATTGGATAGTACCCGGGGTATTTAAAGCTCACTACAACTTTTTAAAAAAAATTTGTTTCTATATCCGTAAAATTAATAGCCTAAGCAAAGTTCGTATAACTAGCATACTAAATCAAAGGATGCTGTTTGATGTTTCAGAGCAATGCACCTCCGTGGTTTCCCGAGATAATAGAACGTTGGAATTGAGACAGGCTAACTGCTCAATTCCCAAAATTGGCGTCTGTATTAACACTTCGTGTGAGTATAAAAGTTTGTTAAAGATTTCCTTTAGTGTACATCAATCTGGCCTTTCTTAAATTCGAAAATACTTATGATTAGGTAGGAGATTGAGATTTTGAACCAATTACATGAATGGAAAAACTTCAGCCTTTTAAATTTCAATATTTACATTTTCAACTGTCATTGTCTGTGATAACATTACCAATCAATTTTGAACCCTAAAACCCAATAACTTCTTAAGTCATGAGTGACACAACATGGGCGTGTCTTATAGCAAAACCTCGAGACGGTATTGGCTGCGATGCGCAGTAATACATAGCATGTGCTCCACGAAAAAATAGTTGTTTTAAATAATGTTGTTTTAAAGTGTACAAGTTGAAAATAATGTAAATATAAGTAATAAGGAATCATTCTTTGAATATTATGAGGTGATAATTTTTGTCGGAGCGTGGTCAAATCTATCATAAAGCCCTTCGGGCTTTATTGGATTTGACTACGCCCCGACCGAAATTATCACCTCATAATACTAAAAGAATGATTCCTTATTCCTTAAATCTATACAAAAATATGTCTTTGCTAACCATTGGTTTATTGACATTTATCAAAACTAACAATGTAACATATCAAATAAAGTGAAATCAAAAGTTGTTTTAATTTTTATCCTTATTGACACATTTATAGCGTGAAAAGTTTGTTACTTGTGCCTAGTCGTTAAAATTCCAGGATAAATTGAACGATTTTTCCCTTGTTATCATGAGGTTCATTGTTTGTTTTAAATATAAAGTTTTCTTAGGACTGCAATACCTTTAAGTTCCGTATTAAAATAAAATAAGACATAAATATATATAAATATATACAATTTATGATTTTCTTTACAACATTTTAAACACTGTCTCCAATATTAATGTTTATTACAGAAAAGGCTGGGAATCGATATTTATAAAATAAAATCGACCTTGTTTCTAACCATCAAAATAAACAAAACTACTAAACTTACTGAAATTCATCTAAATAGTATAACACTGGATTCATGGCTTTTGTATTGGTAACCATAATGATTGTTAAAGTGTAAAAATCATGAAATTGTTGGCACAAAATTTCACTGATTTTCTCAGATATACCAGATCATCAAATGTCAACACTTATGGAAATAACTCCATTATCATACAAAAAGGAAGTCCAGAATGGTAGGTAAACCTTACTTATTTGTATTGATCATTACTGACCAATCGTTAACGTATATATATAGCATCATGAGGCTCTCAATGTGTAAATATGCTTTTGTATCAATTTGTTTTGTTGTCTTTATGTATTTCTGATTAAGTGCATTTTTAACATAAGATTCATGATTTATAACCAAGCACTAGGTTATGTTAAAATATATTGTTTTACTCAAAATAGTTCAAGCTTATATGCAAAAAGATCTGAGTGAGGCGTCTTCCCTACAGCTTGTTGGTGCTCGGACCACAGAGAATGGAGATGAGCATGTCTGGAAATTGAAGACCCTGTGTAAGTGCTTAATTAACGCGACACCGATTAAAACTTAATTTCTTCCTGCTCAGAATGACCATTTGATGACATCCCTGACATATACGATCAAGTAGTCTTCCTAATAGAGTCTTTATTATTAATTGGCTCTCATTTAACTGATAAGTTGTATTATTGCAAGTCAATTGAATAGTTCTTAACAATCGATATGACTTTAAGTAAGTTTAAGTATTCATAATTTTCTAGAACCACGATTGCTCTTTTAATTGTCGAGAGGTTCTTGAGGGTGGTTGGATTGTGATTTGACAAGTCTTGTGCCAAAAGTAAATGATAAAAATTGTAAAAGATTACCAACTCAAACTGTATGAAACTGAAACAAAAATTAGAAAAAAACAAACAATGATTTAGGTATCTTATATTGATAAGAAAAACAACCACAACCAGAATCAATTTATTCCAATATTACTGTTGTTTCTAAACTTTTATATTACTTTTGAAATTTTTTTTCACTAATCTGGATTTTCTTTTTTTGAACAACTGTAGAAAACGTATATATTTGACTCCATTGATTCATATGTGATAAGATATTAGAGAATATAGATAAGATCCCCAAACAAATCTTTAGTGTATTTTAAATCAATTAGGTGTAAAAAAAAATAGTGAAGTCTCAAAGTATTAACTATTGCTTGCACTCGTTTATATAAGCAGTTAACAAACGTTTACTAAAATAAACTATTGATTATTGCCATAATTCAATTTTGATATGGTACACCCATGAAAATAAGTGTTTAGTTGACACTTTCAATTCAATTCAGTCTTCAACCTTATTTTTTTATTATGCACATTCTTATTTTTATTATTGAAGTATCTTGTACTTCAATGGTTTTAATCTGAATTCAATTTCTAATGTTTATTTTGCATTCAGTGGCTTCAGTCTGCTTTGATTTTTGTAGTGCCTTTTGCATTCAGTGGCTTCAATCTGATCTTATTCATTGTGTTAATGGGTTTCATGCTGGTTCTTTGGAAAAGGTTTGTTTAAATTGTTAAAATTAGTGTTATTACAAATCAACTAGAAATACAAGTAGATGGTTTATGATTGTGAAGGTAACTTCTTTCGCATTCTTGTACCCAAATTCAGAGTAACATCAAAATGGAATATGGTGGCCAAGAATGTGCATCCCTCAGAGGTAAAAAGGAAATCGAAGCTGAAGAAACAGAGGAAAACGTTCTATAAAAACACAGTGTATCAGTGTGTTTCCGCCTCATCTCCGGGGAACTCAACCCGTGTGAAAATCTTACCGGAAGAGGAGAACCCGTATTCAGAAATCACCGGAAAAGGAGACTGTTTCAATGATGAAGTCAATCCAGTTGGATCACATGGAAATGGCTATGTTGATATGAAAGGAATGCCTGATCAAGTGCGAAATGGTGCATACTGCAGCTCTTTTAAGCTCGGTAAAAGTTCATCCACATAGATGTGCTCAATGTGTGATTAATACAATCGAGTTTGACTTATTATTTAAGATGCAACATTTCAGCTTTTTAATTTTAAGTTGAATCAAAGTCGACAAGGCAGCACAGCAGATTTTTTATCTGTGAAAATATCATTAAAATGTTAACTCGTACAAAAAATGAAATACAGTTAAGGAAAGGAAGTGTAGCTTAATTGAATTTTTTTTAAAATAGGTTTTAAGCAAATCATTTTATATATTTTAGTCTGAGTTTCCTCTTTGAATTTTCTAAACTTCCTAAACTGCTGGCAAAAAATATGTGATGTCAATGACCATTTTTTGAAGATATGCTGTCTATTAAATCTTTGGATATTTTTGCATTTTTTTTTCATTGCATGTCATGCATTTATCAGATGGAATACATAAGGTGAATCAACAAAAACTCTGCAAACCATGTGGATGTTGCGTAACAGATCAAAACTTAACTTTTGTTTTAATACCGATGCCAACATTTTTCTAGTATAGAACAGAATAAGAAAAAAATAATCCTAATTTCCTATTTTTATACAATATGTATTTAGAACACCTTTTACATACGACATAGAATTGTTTAAAAATCTGAATTTGACAACTTAAACCCTAAGTAAACAACATCCTCAAAGTTCAACTGAAAAAAAACAAACCTTTTTTTTACCAAACTTGTGCGGCATCTTTGTTCGTTTTTGTCGTAGTCTCTTTCAATCTTTTTTTTTACATAAGCGTAGTTGAACCTAGTTCATTGTTTATGAGAATCCTATGAAACAAATATCGCACATGATTTGTAAAATTGACTTGAAAGCAAGAATGATGCGGTGTAAAGTTATTTATGCCATTTAAAGACAAGAGGGATCTTATCCAGGCTGGTCATTGTTCTATGAAATACAATATTATACTTGGAAGAGAACAAGTTGCATGAAATGTATGTGCATGTTCAAAGCATATAATGTTTCACGTTTCAATTTATATAACAATAAACTTGCTTCTATTGCAAATATATTTTATTTGTTTAATTTGATTTATTTTCCCAAATCCATATCAAAGACATAAATATAATTCTTTCGATGTAAACTAATTTTCGATCGATTAAAAACATAATCCACGCAAGTCAACACTAAACGTACAAACACATTGATCAACGAACGATGTCAAACTCATTTATTATAGCCACTTGTATTAAAGTTGACAATTATAAACAATGCATTTTATAGCAGTTTTAAAAAGTTGATCATCCGCCGACAACTTTTTCATTGGATTGCCTAAATTTCTGTCTTGGCAGATATACAATCAAATTTTTTTAGATAGAGAAAAAATACATTTTGGGTGTAAATACTATATATTAGCAAATAATCACGATGATTTTAATTTTCATATGTTCGAGATTTACCATTTTCCGAGAAATTTAACCCATCGTTAACCCATCGAGAATACTATCTTTTAGTTTTCAAAAGCGTCTCCGTGCCGAGATACTTTGATCATTATGCCGTAGCATTCTAGTAGAAACTAATAGTAATAACTCAGTTCTGTGCATTGCAATAAAAACAGATATCCAAATATAGTTTGCGTTATTTATTTCTCATAAATTAACATTATTTATTTAATTTCAAATAAAGCGATTTTTGAACACTGTAAAGAGCATTTGTCTGCTTTTTTGGAATGCAGAGTAATCCCTAGTAATCAATTCTCTGTTTTTACTAAGCTTATCAGTTGCTTTTACAAGCCATTTTGCATGAATGGTTTTTACAGCGTGAAAAAATTGAGTTTCTTGCAGCGTGATATTATAATTATTGCGATTGAAACGTTTTAAGAAAACTTTTAACACTATGGAATTAAAACAACCAACAGTATATAACTATATAATGAATCATTCAAATGGTTGTAAAATGTCATAAACATATTTCTAGCGTCAGTTTTGGGGTCTCTTACATATTCACAATGATAAGGATTTAGAACCAAAGCACTGTAAGTCACTTTTCAATTCTTCGAAAATTCATTTTACAGTCATAATTGAGTCAATAAAGATTATCGAATGTAACTATGCCATAAAACAAACAGGTTTTTTAATATAAATATATTATGCTTTTTATTCCATATATTACAGAGGTAGGCGTTTTCATGGATGCATATCTTGTATCTTAAACTGAAAAAGAAAATAATTCAGTTAAATTCAATTATAAATATGTAAGTTTAAGTTCGACCTTCCCTTATCTTAATTCTATAAGTACATATATAATTCCTTATTCTTTGCAAAACAGATCATGAATAATATCAGGTAAGAATGTTGGGGTCGAAAGTTACCTGGACCGAGTCGCTCAAAACATTGGTTAATTTGTTTAACCAGTGGTTAACTTTTGGCTAAAGTTAACCATTCTGTAGAGCTGGGTTAAGTCCTTTAAACAGTTGTTAAACATAGATTAATTAAGTGGTTAGATAGCCACCGGCTGAATTCACTTCGAGCAACACAACTTTGAACACTGGTTATTAAACCAGTGGATACTGACTTTAAACAATGGTTAAATTAACCAGTGATTAAAGTTACCAGAGTTTTGAGCAACCCAATCCTAATGCTTGTATACAATAATAAATATGTACAAAACGACTCTATACAGCATAAAGATCTTGAGATATGAAGGGTTTTTTGCTACAAAACAGGTTTTCTGTAACGTGTACTTTTGTAAACATGCATTTCGTCACTCATCGTAATATTCCGATAAATACAACATACCAGCGGAATATCAATCATCTGTGGAGGAAGATGGCAGCAATCACAGGCCTGCCGTCTGTTGTTGTACTTCAGGTCTTCCTCGTTACAGCGCGAGTCACGCTGCAGTAACGTGCAGTCGTGAGGTCTAAACACGCCCTCGTTACATATATCAATAATGCAGTCATCTATATTGACAAAATTCATATTGTTAATATCGACAGAATAATGATGTTTATAAATATCAGATATATTTTGCAAGTTTATTGAAAATTTAGACTTACTATTATAACGTGTTCAATGAAATGCTTTCTTTGGTTATTAATGCAGGTATCAAGGATTACGTTTACTCAATGACACAATTATTCCACTATTTGGAACAAAAACTACCATGTGTACATTGTAGCCATACTGTTGTGGTACTCTCAGCTGACCTACTTTTTTTACTAGTGATTTCTAAATGTTTATAAAAAAGTCCGTCAAAATTGAATAATCAATAAATCAATAAATCAATTTGGATAGTGAAAAAACCTTAAAATATGGATAGTTTTATTTTTCTGATATATCAATAAATTATTTAAACATCAGTTTGAATTTTATTTATTCCGAATTTTCTCCATTTTATCTAAATTCTAACTTTTGATTATATATTACAAAAAACTATTATATTTTTTTTTCACAATAATCCATAAACCTGTATGTGGCCACTAACGCTGGATACATTGTATGTATTTTTCTTTAATGCTAGCTACCTTCATGAACCATCAAAAAAGCATTTTATTATTTTTTAAAGTATCTGGTATCTGGTATTGCATTGCGCTAATGTAGGTTATTTACTCGTTTTCTGCATACTAAAACTTACTTGACGCTTGTTCAGGATGCATTCTGAAATCTCTGTCACTGCAGACGGAACCTTGGACAAATTCATAGGCTCCACAAATCACCACCAACAACAGGAGAAGCCTCATCTTAAACGATACACATGTGGCCTTATGCGCAGATACAGAAGAAGAGGGTTAGAGGGGGTTCTAGACCCCCCCCTACTGGCTACTTCTCTGCCCCCCTCACCCTTAGGAAAAATTTTCTGGAACCACACATGGGGCTCAATAACAAGGGCAAAATTAGAGAAAATGAAAAGCAGCACAATGTATAACACATTTCTACTTCAAATAGAATCTTTATAATAAACTTACCATGATCGTGTTGACAATACAAGAGATGAAATCTGAATAACAGCGAAATATTCTATATATTTATATACATAGTATAAAGAATAGAGCAGACAGCTGTTGCGAACGACAATATAATTCCCAACGATGACAGTCCATCCTTTCTCTTTGTTTACAAAGATATCCCAGTCCTAACGCTAACGAGTTTAATACTCCAATGCCTACATTTTATAAGGTATTCTCTGGATTGAATAAAGAAGGCAGGAGAAATCTGGGAAATTATGAATGCACCAGCGGACCGAATGGATTGCTTTGTCAGTCGCCAATGGACCGTATGTGTTTGTTGATACATCGCTGTAACGTGACTTCTGCTTCATTGTTCTCGTTGCTTCATCTCATTATGTTTTACGGCTTGTTTGTACATCTGTAAATAACACTCAGAATTATTAAAAGATAAAGTTAGGATCAAGATCCTCCAATGAATAAACAAACATCCGAAAGTGAAAGAAGCTAATGCCTTGGACAGTTTCAATCTATTGCAGCTGATTTACAAGACGTCAACAAACAACAACTTAAAAAAGTAATGCAAGCTTACTCGTTTTAGTTGAATTATTTTTTGAGCACTCAACAGAAAGAAACATTTAACTTGAGTAAATACAACGCATTGCAACATAACAATGAGTGTTGATGATTCCTCCAATACAGGTAACCTGTCATTATCTTAATATCGTGTTAAAACAAAAAATAATGTTAATTATTCCTCCAATATAAAGAATCTGTCATCATCTTCATGTTAAAAAGTGTTGATGATTTATCAAAAGTAACACATAGTTTGATAACATTTGCTTGTTAAGTGTTGACATAAAAAAAAGTCCTCTTCTAAATTTTTTTTTACAAATGCTAAAACAAAAGAATTTAGAGCAAGAAGGAAAGTTTAACGTTTTCTATTGAGTTCTACCCATCTATAACAGGTAAGAAGAATGAGAATTTAGATCAAAACATATTTACTTGTAAGCTTATATTGTTAAAATAAAAAGAATTTTCTTACCACTGATGAAAATATAATTAATGTCCATATATCGATCTCACTGGAATTATTTACACTTCCAGTTTAACTACTGGTATTAACCAATTTAATTTTTGTACCAGTCATCGAAACAATGCAGTGAAATCCAGAGGTGTTAGTAGTACTCTGTACTTCTCAACCTGGAGGAGAGCTAGCTCCCTTTTACTGGTGGATAATTCAAAATCCACTCTGTACTTCTCAACCTGTAGGAAAGTTAGCTCTACTGGTAGCTAATTGAAAACCCACTTTGTACTTCTCAACCTGTAAGAGAGCTAGCTCCCTTTTACTGGTGGCTAATTCAACATCCACCATTGATGAAAATATAATTAATGTCCATATATCGATCTTCACTGGAATTATTTCCACTTCCAGTTTACCTACTGCTATTTACCAATTTTATTTTTATACCAGTCATCGTAACAATGCAGTGTAATCCAGAGGTGTGAGTAGTACTCTGTACTTTTCAACCTGGAGGAGAGTTAGCTCCCTTTTACTGGTGGCTAATTGAAAACCAACTTTTACTTCTCAACCTGTAAGAAAGCTAGCTTCCTTTTACTGGTGGCTAATTCAAAATCTTCTCTGTACTTCTCAACCTGTAGGAGATCTAGCTCCGTTTTATTGGTGGCTATTTCAAAATCCACTCTGTACTTCTCAACCTTTAAGAGAGCTAGTTTCTTTTTTACTGGTGGCTAATTCAAACCCGACTTTGTACTTCTTAACCTCTAGGAGAATTAGCTCCCTTTTTACTGGTGGCTATTTCAAAATCCACTCTGTACTTTTCAACCTGTAGGAGACCTAGCTCCCTTTTAATGGTGGCTAATTCAGAATACATTTTGTACTTCTCAACCTGTAGGAGACCTAGCTCCCTTTTACTGGTGGCTACTTCAAAATCCACTTTGTTTTTCTCAACCTGTAGGAGAGCTAGCTTCTTTTTACTGGTGGCTAATTCAAAATCCACTTTGTTCTTCTCAACCTGTAGGAGAGCTAGCTTACTTTTTCTGGTGGCTAATTCAAAATCTACTTTGTACTTCTCACCTGTAGGAGAGCTAGCTCCCTTTTACTGGTGGCTATTTCAGAATCCACTCTGTACTTCTCAACCTGTAGGAGAGCTAGCTTCTTTTTACTGGTGGCTTATTCAAAGTCCACTTTGTTCTTCTCAACCTGTAGTAGAGCTAGCTTAATTTTACTGGTGGCTAATTCAAAATCCACTTTCTACTTCTCAACCAGTAGGAGAGTTAGCTCCCTTTTACTGGTGGCTAATTTTAAATCCACTTTGTACTTCTCTCTCAACCTGTAGGAGAGCTAGCTCCCTTTTACTGGTGGCTGATTCAAAATCTCAACCTTTAGGATACCTAGCTCTCTTTTAATGGTGGATAATGCAAAATTTACTCTGTACTTCTCAACCTTTAAGAGAGCTAGTTTCTTTTTTACTGGTGGCTAATTCAAACCCGACTTTGTACTTCTCAACCTCTAGGAGAACTAGCTCCCTTTTTACTGGTGGCTAATTCAAAATCCACCCTGTACTTCTCAACCTGTAGGAGACCTAGCTCCCTTTTAATGGTGGCTAATTCAGAATACATTTTGTACTTCTCAACCTGTAGGAGACCTAGCTCTCTTTTACTGGTGGCTAATTCAGAATCCACTCTGTACTTCTCAACCTGTAGGAGAGCTAGCTTCTTTTTACTGGTGGCTAATTCAAAATCCACTTTGTTCTTCTCATCCTGTAGGAGAGCTAGCTTTTTTTTACTGGTAGCTAATTTAAAATCCACCCTGTACTTCTCAACCTGTAGGAGAGCTAGCTCCCTTTTACTGGTGGCTAATTCAAAACCACTTTGTACTTCTCTCTCAACCTGTAGGAGAGCTAGCTACCTTTTACTGTTGGCTAATTCAAAATCTCAACCTTTAGGAGACCTAGCTCCCTTTTACTGGTTGATAATGTAAAATTTACTATGTACTTCTCAAACGTTAGGAGAGCTTGCTCCCTTTTACTGTTGGCTAATTCAAAATCTACTCTGTACTTCTCAACCTGTAGGAGAGCTAGCTCCCTTTTCCTGGTGGCTAATTCAGAATCCATTTTGTACTTCTCAACCTGTAAGAGACCTAGCTCCCCTTTACTGGTGGCTAATTCAAAATCCACTCTGTACTTCTCAACCTGTAGGAGAGCTAGCTTACTTTTACTGGTGGCTAATTTAAAATCTACTTTGTACTTCTCACCTGTAGGAGAGCTAGCTCCCTTTTACTGGTGGCTAATTCAGAATCCACTCTGTACTTCTCAACCTGTAGGAGAGCTAGCTTCTTTTTACTGGTGGCTTATTCAAAGTCCACTTTGTTCTTCTCAACCTGTAGGAGAGCTAGCTTCTTTTTACTGGTGGCTTATTCAAAATCCACTTTCTACTTCTCAACCTGTAGGAGGGTTAGCTCCCTTTTACTTGTGGCTAATTCAAAATCCACTTTGTACTTCTCTCTCAACCTGTAGGAGAGCTAGCTCCCTTTTACTGTTGGCTAATTCAAAATCTCAACCTGTAGGAGAGCTATCTCCCTTTTACTGGTGGATAATGCAAAATTTACTATGTACTTCTCAAACGTTAGGAGAGCTAGCTCCCTTTTACTGGTGGCTAATTCAAAATCCACTCTGTACTTCTCAACCTGTAGGAGAGCTAGCTCCCTTTTACTGGTGGCTAATTCAGAATCCATTTTGTACTTCTCAACCTGTAAGAGACTTAGCTCCCCTTTACTGGTGATTAATTCAAAATCCACTCTGTACTTCTCAACCTGTAGGAGAGCAAGCTTACTTTTACTGGTGGCTTATTTCAAAATCTACTTTGTACTTCTCAACCTGTAGGAGAGCTAGCTCCCCTTTACTGGTGGCTAATTCAGAATCCATTTTGTACTTCTCAACCTCTAAGAGACCTAGCTCCCCTTTACTGGTGGATAATTCAAAATCCACTTTGTACTTCTCATCCTGTAGGAGAGCTGGCTTCCTTTTACTGGTGGCTAATTCAACATCCACTCTGTATTTCTCAACCTGTAGGAGAGCTAGCTCCCTTTTACTGGTGGCTTATTCAAAGTCCACTTTGTTCTTCTCAACCTGTAGTAGAGCTAGCTTAATTTTACTGGTGGCTAATTCAAAATCCACTTTCTACTTCTCAACCAGTAGGAGAGTTAGCTCCCTTTTACTGGTGGCTAATTTTAAATCCACTTTGTACTTCTCTCTCAACCTGTAGGAGAGCTAGCTCCCTTTTACTGGTGGCTGATTCAAAATCTCAACCTTTAGGATACCTAGCTCTCTTTTAATGGTGGATAATGCAAAATTTACTCTGTACTTCTCAACCTTTAAGAGAGCTAGTTTCTTTTTTACTGGTGGCTAATTCAAACCCGACTTTGTACTTCTCAACCTCTAGGAGAACTAGCTCCCTTTTTACTGGTGGCTAATTCAAAATCCACCCTGTACTTCTCAACCTGTAGGAGACCTAGCTCCCTTTTAATGGTGGCTAATTCAGAATACATTTTGTACTTCTCAACCTGTAGGAGACCTAGCTCTCTTTTACTGGTGGCTAATTCAGAATCCACTCTGTACTTCTCAACCTGTAGGAGAGCTAGCTTCTTTTTACTGGTGGCTAATTCAAAATCCACTTTGTTCTTCTCATCCTGTAGGAGAGCTAGCTTTTTTTTACTGGTAGCTAATTTAAAATCCACCCTGTACTTCTCAACCTGTAGGAGAGCTAGCTCCCTTTTACTGGTGGCTAATTCAAAACCACTTTGTACTTCTCTCTCAACCTGTAGGAGAGCTAGCTACCTTTTACTGTTGGCTAATTCAAAATCTCAACCTTTAGGAGACCTAGCTCCCTTTTACTGGTTGATAATGTAAAATTTACTATGTACTTCTCAAACGTTAGGAGAGCTTGCTCCCTTTTACTGTTGGCTAATTCAAAATCTACTCTGTACTTCTCAACCTGTAGGAGAGCTAGCTCCCTTTTCCTGGTGGCTAATTCAGAATCCATTTTGTACTTCTCAACCTGTAAGAGACCTAGCTCCCCTTTACTGGTGGCTAATTCAAAATCCACTCTGTACTTCTCAACCTGTAGGAGAGCTAGCTTACTTTTACTGGTGGCTAATTTAAAATCTACTTTGTACTTCTCACCTGTAGGAGAGCTAGCTCCCTTTTACTGGTGGCTAATTCAGAATCCACTCTGTACTTCTCAACCTGTAGGAGAGCTAGCTTCTTTTTACTGGTGGCTTATTCAAAGTCCACTTTGTTCTTCTCAACCTGTAGGAGAGCTAGCTTCTTTTTACTGGTGGCTTATTCAAAATCCACTTTCTACTTCTCAACCTGTAGGAGGGTTAGCTCCCTTTTACTTGTGGCTAATTCAAAATCCACTTTGTACTTCTCTCTCAACCTGTAGGAGAGCTAGCTCCCTTTTACTGTTGGCTAATTCAAAATCTCAACCTGTAGGAGAGCTATCTCCCTTTTACTGGTGGATAATGCAAAATTTACTATGTACTTCTCAAACGTTAGGAGAGCTAGCTCCCTTTTACTGGTGGCTAATTCAAAATCCACTCTGTACTTCTCAACCTGTAGGAGAGCTAGCTCCCTTTTACTGGTGGCTAATTCAGAATCCATTTTGTACTTCTCAACCTGTAAGAGACTTAGCTCCCCTTTACTGGTGATTAATTCAAAATCCACTCTGTACTTCTCAACCTGTAGGAGAGCAAGCTTACTTTTACTGGTGGCTTATTTCAAAATCTACTTTGTACTTCTCAACCTGTAGGAGAGCTAGCTCCCCTTTACTGGTGGCTAATTCAGAATCCATTTTGTACTTCTCAACCTCTAAGAGACCTAGCTCCCCTTTACTGGTGGATAATTCAAAATCCACTTTGTACTTCTCATCCTGTAGGAGAGCTGGCTTCCTTTTACTGGTGGCTAATTCAACATCCACTCTGTATTTCTCAACCTGTAGGAGAGCTAGCTCCCTTTTACTGGTGGCTTATTCAAAATGCACATTCTGCATTGAATGCATGTATTTTCCAATAATGATTCATTATTAAAGTTGTAAGTGTAGCAGTCTCATAATTTATGATTTAATTACATGCATATATATATATATATATATATATATATATATATATATATATATATATATATATATATATATATATATTACACATACACCATTTCATTTTGATATTTTTATGATTTGTTTAATGCATAATTATTGAATCCTATAATTATTCAATTGATCTTAAAATATATTAGTGTGCATTCATTCATGACAACTTAATTGGTAGAAAGGTCCAAAGTTTCCCTTAGGGCAATAATTATATTATGGTCAATTTTAGGTTATGTCTTTTAATTTCATTGTTGTTTTAGTTTGTTTCTTGTTCATCTACTGGTCGGTGGATTTCCCTCCACAAGTTCTTTGAATCTTTGTCAAGAGTTTGATGAGTGAAGACCTTTCTAAAAGTTTGCGGTTATTTTTGACAATTACATCTCTTTTTGGTAAGTTAATTTCATCTTCGCTCGCCTATGGTTTTCGGTCCCCTATGCTTTCCATAAACCCTTGGCAGATCTCATTACGAATACTCGGCGATGCGGTGGCGCTATCTAGCGAGCAACTTGAGTTGCGCCCCTTGTATATTTACATTTTAATCGAATGAAACAACGGGTAATATACACGCTACGGCATAAATACAACTTGAAAACATGTTGTTTAGTGAGTATCGGAACATAATTAACGATGTTATTTAGTTTGAATTAAGATACAACCTATAGAAAGCAAGGAATGTTTTCTTTAAAGTGTTTGTAGGGACCTGTTCCGGGAGTAAAAAAGTCGCTATATATCTGCATATATGAATGCATTCAAGCCATAAAACAAGGTACCGTTGTCGTTATTATTGTGGACAAAAGAAATTAAATAAAATCTAGCTCATTGAACCTTTAAAAGCAATAACCATAAGCAGGGACGTATATACTAACGGGATAGGCAACTTCTTCGTTCGCCATGTTTACTTCCCATACTATAATGATCTGACACGAGCCTTGACAAGTTCGTAATTCTCTGTTTAATCCAGTGAAATATATCGTTTTTTAAAGTGATCTGGATAGACCATCCTTGTGGTGGTACTGTACTCGAGCACTTGTGCCTCAACTTCTGAAAAGCACCGAATGTTTTACCAAATTCACATGTGTGATTCTTTAAAAGTTTATTTATAAGCGCTTCGCGGGTAGGTTAAGGCAACTCAGAGTTTAATGATCGTCGATATTATGGTCATTTTAAAAACTGTTTATTTTTATAAAAACAGTGCTGAATATTAATATCAAATGAATGTATTCAACAAGATATTATATTTTTACTTCGGAATCGAGTCGATCTTTGAAGCTGCCGTGCCATGGTATCACGTGACAGTTAAAAATAGATCATTTTTGTACCTTAACAAAAAATCAAAAAGTGTAACACTACCCGGAAGTTTATTTGTATGTATAATACAATAATTCGATCGGTAATTAATTCATGTTTATTAGTATTACTGCTAGAATCCGGGGTAGTGTTACACTTTTGTCTTTGTTGTACACACTGACAGAGGAAAGGCCGGTCAACCCACATAAATGTCTATCTGCTTACCTTATAACACTCGCTAATAAAACAAAATATCCATGCCAGTATTATCCTGGTTATATCCTACCTCACAATCATTTAAATCTTAAGTATCTGTATTAAATAAGTATTATTTCGGCATTGTTTACACTGCATTCCAATCGATGATTTTTCTCCCGACATTGATCTTCTCTTTTAAACATGCTTGTGACGTCATCAATTTTAACGAAACGTAATACAGAGAAATCGAAGATACATGTATATTCTGTTAAAGAGCATCTAGTGACAATTTACGCCTGTAGTTTTCATAATTTGGACCAGAGATAAAGTTAAAATTGACAGGTTTCTTGAGTAAAATATCACATCATGCTGCTTATTGTGACGTCATATCGATCAGAGGAAATTTTAATCGATCGATCGATGACAGTTGCCTTATCATACCCGCGTTGTTTACAACGCTGCGATTGGATCAGCTACTCGCAGCTGCAGCCAATCATAAAACGGAGCTTGTCACCGAGTTCTGCCAAGGGTTTATGGGGAGCGAAGTGGACCGAAAACCCTTGGCTAGCGAAGATGAGTTAATTTATAATCACAAATATTAATATCATTTCTAATATTTCTTCTAAATGTCAAATCAGTATTTAATCATATTGATAATTCTTTTGCACTTTCTCTGATTGAATGGATAGTGAGAGAGACTTTTGAAATAATAAGTTAAAGTGTAAATAGTTATAATAACTGAAGTTTTCTATATGTGTTTTAATTAATACTACTTTTATGATAGTGTTATAGTTGTATAATTAATTACAGAATGCACATATACCTTGCAATTGAGTCGTCATATTGAACTTGGTTCAACTTGTACATGGGGCCTATTCCCATAGAATGGTATGTGTATGTTTATGCCTAGAATATCATAATGTATCATATGATTATGACAATGATTTTATGACTCAAATGTAAATGAATGTAATTGGATATAAAGGAGATACAATGTAAAGTGTAGTTTACTTGTATAAGTTATCTCCCTTTATAAAGTTAAATTACTCCAATATATTGATTGTACGTCAATACGTAATTACTTGAAGCTTATGTGTTTTATTCCGTATATTTATACTAGTTATACTGTTATTACAGTGTCAAATTCTATTCTACCGTATATTTAACTGGTGTCAAATAAGGCCCGTTTAACGAACCCCAACAGGAGTATTGATTCTTATTTATACATCATTATTTATACGGACAATCCTGTTACATAAGTAAGATATTATTAGACTGTACTTATACCAATGTGTACGCCTGAACCTAAGAATAGTTTGTTTTATTTGCATGGTTGTAATGATCATGATGTAATTTATATGAGATTAAAATAGTCTGCTGAAATGTTGATTCCTCATTTTTCAAACTATGATCCCTGGACAATTCCGGGACACCATTAACGTTTCAACTACGATATAAGAATATATATGGGAAATTTTTTCACATCTTCTACAGAATTTCAATACTACAATATGTCACTATAAACTATGCAAAAATCCTAATAGATTCTTATTTGTGACGTTTGGACCAACACTGTGACCCCAAGCATATGGTCACATTTTATTATAGGAATATAATTTAGAATTGGAATTGTTCAAACCATGACCATCACCCCCTTCAAACTTATAATGGATCTTAGGAGATGTTAAAAAAATAAGTATAGAAATATGTGGGTAAAATTCTTTTCAAAAAGTCTTATTAAGTACTAGAATGATATAATTGGCAATATCTTTATGTATTAAACAATCCCGATTCTTAATTGTTGCTATAACAACACTGGCTACATATTTGTATTTAATTTTATAAAGCTGCTTTGATTAGAGTAAGCTGTCAAATAGAGTAATGGCCAACGACAATCAGATGAGCGTTGGGGTCCATGGGCTTCTTGTTTAATAAGTTTGTATAGATTTTATGAACCATTTATGAACCAACTTGTAACATTTACATGGTTTTGATAAAATAAATTGAATTGAATTTTAAGACATTTCAGAATATATATTTTTAATTACATTATATCATTGACCGATGTACTTGAATAAGCAGAAGTTTCTTTCCGCCATACACGCTATATGAAATACACAGTACGCACATCAAGCTAGTAATCCAACTCCTACACTGTATATTGTTATTGGTTAATTTTAACAAGAGTAATTGATAAGATAATAAACACCTTAAGATATGTTGATGAGGCAGAGGATTGGCAACATTTTGTTAGGAGCCAAGTAACTATATAATTATAATAGTTCAGTTCTCGTTAATAAACGTGGATGGCTGGAGCTTTCAGATTAATCAGCTCTCTTTGGCGACGTAACCAGTTGTAGGATGGCAAAATACATAGTTTACACACATGAATCAATGTCTTTATTTTCGTTGTCATTTTATAGGATTTGTGCATGCATGCTACACAGAACGCATACAAGTCCACAAGCGATTGCATAAGTGGCACTCAGAAAAAAAGTCATTATTGAGAGACACGTTTAGAAATTGATCTTACTACAAAACTTGCTAGAAAAACTCAGGCTTCCGTGTTTCTTCCGGATATTACCCTTATTTGACAATGTTGTATACGAGTAACCTCCCTTACAACTCAATGTTCTTTATGCTGCTATTTTTTTTTTTTTATTTACTCTGAAAATAAAATTGAAAACATTAATATTTACATATAGCATTTGTCGATAATATACAGTAGTCCTGTATATATATATATATATATATATATATATATATATATATATATATATATATATATATATATATATATATATATATATATATATATATATATATATATATATATATATATATATATATATATATATACATTTTCATTTCTTGTAACCTTCTCATCAAATTTAATTAGCACGTCACTTTTCACGTTTCAATTATAATACTCACATTTTCACACTTGTTTAAATATGTATATAGATTTTTGTACCTCTTTATAATTATTTCACATTTGTTGTTTAATATACATGTTTGGTTTTGTTTCATAATATACATTTCATGTACTCTTTGAAAAGAAGAATAAAATATTGAATGAATGAATGAATGAATGAATGAATGAGAGTTTATCTGGACGCGGTCGTTCTATGGGATTTCCTGTGCTATTTTTAACAACCGTTGTACATGATATAAGTCCCATGTCTGTGTTGGTACAGTTCGGATACTTGCTACAGTAAAATGGACCAGGAGGATCAGGGAAGAGAATTCGGCGAAAAGGTAGAAAAAACAGCTCTAGGTAGGTCACGTGCTTCTGATTTTTTTTTTACTCTAGTTAAAGAGGTTATTAATTATGACATATTTGGTGTACGATGGATGTATTTTAAACTGCGATAGTTTCACTGATAACAACCTCCACATTACAATATTGTTACGAAATATTACATTAAGATTTAAATTGTTATATGTCAGTGTCAACCTTGTGTGTACAGTCTCCTAGTCATTGGCACAGGTACACCCGCAAAATTAACAATACGGGTTTCAGAACCTAAAACTAACATGGCCTTGATTAATTGATTAAAACAAAACGAATCAAACGTTAACTAAAACAAAACTTCAAACCTTTAAAAAGTGTACAACTCAGTGAATTAAGTTTAAACGCAGTTTTGTTTGTCGTGTTAAGGACACGTGAGACGTTTCTCAATTTTATATAATTTTCCTTGATATATTATTCCTTACTTATTGATATTTAAACCTGTTAATTCCCCCAAAATCAGGGTACATTACCAGGCTCTTTTCGGAGCTAGAATATTTAGAATTTTCCTCAAAATAGCATGCAAAATGCATTTGAATGTTTATAAATAAAGTCATATTACATATTTTCAATCGAACACTTTATATCTAAATAAAAAGGTATCAAATAACATAAAAAAATATAATTATGAAATTAATTAGTGGAAATCTTCACATTGTGGAGATAGAAAAAAATAGAAAAAAATGGAAGATAGGTCGCGTCTGACCTTAAAGAGTGTATTCGGATGTAAATAGTGTACTCATAGCCAATATTTATAGAATTATCTACCAAATTGGAGCGAGTCGAGAGGGAAATTGTTAGCATGTGTTCACTTATCCACTCCGGGTGTCCAGAAATGACAGAAAAAATTTCGTTATTGAAAATTTATGTTATTTTTTTTTAAGATCAGTAACTTCGATACCTCAAGAAATGAAATTTTAAGCAACTTGAAGATGTGTTGTGTCTTTTTAAATGTTCAAAATGTAAAAACGTGTAAATACGGTACGGCTGTGTGCATATAAAATTTTGTACACACATATATCTAAATATTTAATTTATAAAACATGAAAGTTATACAATAACGAGACAGTATAGTATTGATTTTATTCAGATATATGAGTGAACATCATATTCATAGGGAAACGGTTCATATACACGCTCATGCCCTTTGGACCCAAGATTGGAATAGTAGTATACCTAAAACAAAATCCATTATTTTTATCTTTAAATTTGGACACAGTCCTAGAATATCTAGTAGATAAGCACATATATATAAAAAGTGGATTCCAATAATGTTCAAATACAAAAATATTTGGTACCGATCTGAATGGTTTTGTGTTGCAGAATCAGAACCGGATGGATTTAAAGACTTCAAGAGAACTCTGGCCGAGTAAGTACTTGTATCGACATTATGTGGATTTGACACTTAATTTCAAATTAAGACGTAATTTTTATCAATACCAATTCCCAATTGTATCTTCTATTACTCATTTATTATTAAAAATTTTGATAATTCTAGTATGTGAAGAACAGACATCCTACAAGTAACAAACAGAATTCTTTACAGAGTGTGTCTTGCAATCGTAGAATAGACATAGGGTTGTCTTCTTAACGCATCGTTAAATGACTTCAATTTATATCTAAAGATCTAACATAAAAAGTCGATTAAACTTTGGAAAGCTGTTACGTGGACACTGAATGGGGTGAAATAACAAACAAACAATCAGTGATGGTTTCACGTGAGGTGTATTTTATTTCCCACTAATTATCAGCTTTATCAAAATGCAAAGGTAGCGCGATAGTCAGCTGTATAAATATTGTGTACTTTTTTATCGGCAATTCAATGTCATGAGTACAGATTAGTTTTACCCAATTAGATATGTGTATGCGCAGATCTATAAAATGAGATTATTCTTTTTTTATTCTGTTTTACACCAGTTTGACTGAACGTAACCCCAGAAATTCCAAAGGCAAAGCACCTGTCCAATATCAGAGAGATGAAGACTCTAGAGCTTCAGACCACGACTATCAAAGAGAGTCTCCTCTAATGCAAGAGACCAGTGAACCGGTCTGGGTCAACCCACAGTTCTCTAATTCACCACGTGATCCGGTCCTCCTCCCCAGCTCCGGGGACGACACCTATCGCTTCTGTCACGAGACACGTGGGTTTGCTGTTCTGGTCATCAACAGCGAGTTCGATAGCGAATCGAGAAGGAAGAATGCTGACGATGACTAACGTTACATGTTCAAGATGTTTAAAGAACTGGATTTTGACGTTCGTGTTCTGAAGAACCTTTCAGCAGCAGAACTTTTGGAGAAAATGGAAGGTATATCAATTTCAGTGTCCCATCGCTATCAGGACATTATTGAATTGCAGAATTTACATGTATGTTCACTCGATAGAATGGCGGTAAACGCACTCCGGAATGGTTTCATTTAAGTGAAACACTATACAATACAAACATTATTTTCTTAGAACATGCCTAATCATATATCGCTTGTAACACAACACAAGCAAGAAAATCTGTCCCTTTCAGGAAATATTTACTAGTACATTTTCCGGTGTCTGATCACACTACCAATCGACTTTGTTACGCATTTTCGCAATGTAAACGAGAAATTCGTCGTCGCAAAGATTTTTCGACACGAACTAGTCTGAACTTGTTAAATGTCAGTAAGAACAGAGATATCAATGCGAAAAAAGTTTATCGCTGCTTAATTGCAAAATGAAGTTGGTAATACAACTTTGTTTACAATGCATGAACTCAAACGTACGAATATATAACCATTATTCATTAATATCCTCATTTATTTACAGATTAATCGATTCAACACAGAAACACAAGTTTACAATTTAACCTGCAATATACATGTTTATACATGTACAGTATGCGGGAAAATCATAAATCAAAACTTTAATTTTTATAGAAATAGAGCCCCCTTCCGTCTTTTTTTTTGTATAACCACGAATGTGTTTATTTATTTTATTTTTTTGCCCAAGCATCGATTCATTTTTTGTGTGTGGTTTGTCTTGCAGAGATACGGGATTCTATCAGCGTGGAGTCTGACTGCTTCGCCTGTGTGATAAGTTCTCACGGGATGGAGGGACAGGTCAGAACCAGTATCCCGGGGGTCCGTGAGCCGTTCATCAGAACAGAACACTTCACTTACGCCAGGGACGGGGCGGTCAGTACCAACATGCTACTAGAGCTGTTCAATGACCGGAACTGTCGGTCCCTCAAGGGGAAGCCCAAGATGTTCTTTATTCAGGTAAAAAAAAAATAAACAGAACGTGGTGGGACTGGGAGAAATATACAGTAAAACATTTAAAGCGACGTGCTACTGACGAACATCTTGTATATAGTTACATCCACCAAAATATGATTTCCTCTATTCCTTTAACCCCTGTCACACCAGAGCTGTGTCCTCATGGCGATCCCGCTGCGTCCTAAAAAACATGAATAATGTAAAACGCCAAGGTACACGCAGTAGAGTCTCCTACAGCGCCGTAACAACGCAACGGCATCTTCATATTTGTCGCGATGGGTCGCCTAGAACATTATAGTACGCCATGCGACGGCGCGTACTTTGATTTCAACATGCACAAAGTACGCGCCGTAGCTCTGCGTTCTGATAAAACAGATAGTAGAAACGGAATGAGGTCGCCATGACAGCGCCGTAAGGTCTCCAACAACGCCACGAGAGCTCCGTTGGCGCGCTCAGGGATCGCAGCATAGACGCAGTAATAAGTCGATTGCGCTTGTCGGAGTCTGTGTCTCTATCGCACTCTCACTGTGCATTCACAGCGTTTGAACTAGTTGTTTTTCGTTTTTCATTCATGGCTGCGTACACACAGCGACCCCAAAGAGCTGTTGCTGCGTTCATCGCGCTCTCTTGACGTTTCTTCTGATCCTTTTAAATGGTTCGATATACAATGATTTCAATATTACAATGACTTCAATATTTTTATACAAAACAGACACCTATTCTTTTTTCAAAAAGCATGGTATTGCATACCAAAAGCTTCAAACATGGCTATGATTTTTTCAAGCAACCCAATGTTTATACTTTCAACCACGTGTAGAGTAGTTGAACACGAACTATTATTCTGTTCTGAACATCATTGTTTAGTTCAAATAACCGCTAGATGGTGAAATAAGACATATACAGGGTGGTGACAAAAGTGGGTAAATTGGCGGCCATTTTGAATTCTGATTGTCAACAAATCAGGGTAATAAAAAACTACTTACCTTTCTGCTGAGTTGTCTTTTGTCCTAATATTTTGTAATATGACCTTTTGATCTGACAACTAACTGTAGTCGACGGGGAATTGAGGAATACAAATTCTGTATGTCTATTAAAGGGATTGATAGCCAGTCATGCTGAAGTACTGCTTTCCGATCATCAACTGTATCAATGTTCATCATATGTCTTTTTACTTGATATTTTAAAAGCAACCAGATATTTTCGATAATATTAATATCAGGAGACTGAGCAGGCCATGTGAGTTGGAATGTTGTTATTTTCTTTCCAGGCTTTAGTCATCCTTGAGACATGAGGTGGTGCATTGTCATCCTGAAACATGTATGGCTTATTTGTGAAATATTTGGCTATGACTGGCCACAGGTTCTCATCTAATACATTGATGTATTTCTCACTGTCCGTAAAGTCAATAACCCCTGATCATGATAGATAATACAACCCCACACCATCACTTTTAAATTCCTGCCAGTGTGACGTTTCAAATGACCGATGCATTCGGATTCGGGATGGTACCTCTCTCGTTTAGTTCTCCAGACTTTAACAGCCCCACAACCACTAACAGTTACTGCCATTTCATCACTAAATATGACCTTACTCCAGTTGTCAGCTGCTGTCCATGTTAAAGCTGACATGAATTCATAAAAGCATTTGGTCGCCATATTAGTTTCGATCGCTCCTCTACTGCCACTGGGGTATATATACCGGTCGAGAAAGTTACGGTCGGTTGCTTTCCGATCGAGGCATTCAGGTTGCACGGACTTCAAAATGCATGAACTACACATTATAGTAAAGGAAACAACAATCAATAAAACACAAAATATATTTATTCTTTGAAAGATTTCTAAGGTATCTGTATCATTTTGCACAGATAGTGCTGCCTTACTTCGCATGCACATCGAACACGTGTGTTGTTCATACAGAGTGCATAACGTCTGCTTCTTTTTGAAGACCACATCGGCACTACATCCAACACAGTAGATAAATGATAGTAAATCCAAGAAAGTAACAACGTAACATCGTTTCAATAGGTTTCTACAAAAACACCCCGTTTCTAAAATCCATGCGAACATTGGCATTGCTCGATCGGCCACAGTGTGTAGTTTGCGCACGTGCGATGTTATATCTTGCACAGGAAAACGTTCTACAATTATCGAGGATTTTGAAATTTGCTTTCCTAGGATTTCAGTCTGCCTTGTTTCGTAGTTCTTTGGATATTCCTTACCAGTACAGTGGTTGTCATAGTATTTTTGTTCAAAACGCGTTTCTACAAGTCTTTTCGTCCAATGTAACGTTTTCGGGTGAATGAAATACCTGAATGCGGTGAAGCATGAATAGTGCTATCTGCCTTATATAGGGGGAGTATAGCGATGAGCAGAACAATAGAAATCGACAACTTATATGGCGGTAGTCCGAGATAAAAGGGAAATAATGCGTATTTATGAATTAATGTCAGCTTTAACTTACTCCTGGCCCACGAAACACGACGGACTCTATTTATTTGTCGAACGCCCAATTTCTTGGCGATAGCTCGCTTTCTCAAGTCATATTTATGAATGAATCGCTGGATTGTCCTTTTTGACACAGATACACGATTAAAAGTGTTAAATTCATTAGTAATATCTACCAGTATTGATGTACGATTCCCTCGAATGATTCGATTTAGAGTTCGACAACTTCGATCGTCCATCTTTTTAGGTCGTCCTCATCGGGGGCGATTTTCAATTGAGCCGCTTTCATGATACCGCTTCAAAAATCTACAGATAGTAACTAGACTTATTTTCAACACTTTAGATATTTCACTTTGTTTGAAACCGCTGTCAAATAACTCCAAAATAATTGTTTTCGTTTCATCTGTCATTTCCTGTCGTTTGGTATCCATTTTACACTAATGGCGGTCGAAAGCATAAGCAGACGCCTGTACCTCTAAACACTAAAGAGCTGGCACAGTCGTACCCAAAATCATTCTTATGCATGACAACAACAATATTTGACGCTGTGTATGTATCGAAAACTTTATTTTTACAAACCCGACAAAAACAATCAGAATTCAAAATGGCGGCAAATTTACTCACTTTTGTCACTATACTGTATGTTGATAGATTTTCATGTTTTAAAATAAATCAAAATGGGATATGATATGAAAAAGGACCTTTAGTTACGTTTTTGCTAGCGCTCTCGAGCGCTAGCAACTACGTTAGTATTTTTTACTGGAATACGCATGCTCGGCTTCACAGTAGGGCATTCTGGGAATACTTCTGTAGATAAACTGTACCATGTGAAGTCGTTATATCATCTACATATGATCTTAAGTTTTGTGTTTTGTTGTTCAACCTGTACATAAATGCCGAAAAGTAACAGTAGCTTAGGTCTTATAATGCCAAGTTATTTTTAAAATTCAAATAAATAGCTATCTTTTCTTAACTACCTCCCTGGGCCTTTCCGTTAAGCTCGGAAAACAACATCGGAGCTTGTCGGAAAGACCCGAGAAGATACGATTGCTACAAAACAGTACCATTGGTTCTACTGACCTCTTATTTTTCATCTCAAAATTGAAAATACATGCACAGTAAATACAGAATGATTAAAGGACAGTTAATGAGTTATGCCAGTGCCGATGTGAAACCCACTCTACAAGGGTGTCTTCCCACTTAGCCAAAATTCTGAAATTTACACAGGTGACTGGTTTTGGCTAGGTGGGAATGGTGTACAGGTAAGGGGAGGGAGAGAACAAAAGAAATTATTTACAGGTGACCTATAGTCTGTTTTAGAATGACGTACCACAAGTGCTTTAATAACAGTATGATTCTCCAATAAGGGATTTATTTAATCATATACATTATTATTTATTTATTCAGAACATTTATTTAATTAATTGATTTAATAAAAAATATAATTTGGTGAATTTTTGAGCCATGTGAGCTGAAGCTCACTGTAGTAAAACAAACGTGCAAAAGTATAAATATTTTGGCATTTTTAATAAATTTATTAGTTGTTTTAACTGTTCAAATTAAATAAAAGTTTGGTTATATATAGACAGAAATTTCTAGAAGACTCTGTCTACCTTAAATGAAAATTTTTCAATATAGGATTGGAAACTTACATGTATTAGTTCCTTTCTTTAACTATAATAACAAAGCATAATTGTTAACAAAAATTGTATTCAATATTATAACCTTATTATACACTTAAGCTATTTAAACCTACAAGAATCATGCCATAGCCCGAAAATAAAAGGTGTTTAAGTACATCTTTGATATCGAAATCAAATCTCAACAGAGTTTCAATTTTTTTTTATTTTAGCATATACATGTACATAGACTTTGCAGAAGAAATTAAAGTCATCATCTTGGTCACCATTATCAACATTATTGTTTTTGTATAAACCAAAATTGAGTAATAATTAACTTGATATGAATAAAACATGTACGGCGCTTACAAATTAATTAAATTAAAAAGTAGAACTTTGCATTTGTTTCAAGCGTTTACTTAATATTTATAGGTCAACGATAGATTAAACTGCAGTATGACAAATATATTTCTAACCTAGTAACTGGAATCAATAATTTATCTCTAATACTGGTATTATATTTTCTGAAGAACTATATTGTATATAACTATTCTGGCACAACCCTAAATAATAAATTGACTACTGAATTATTGGAAGACCCTTTACTATCCTAGCCGCGGTTAATTCAAATTCGAATTTTAATAAGTCAAATATTGAGCAGTCGTCCAGTCAGCTCTACATAAAAGTCGGACATAGGGGAAAATTAATGCAAATTAAGTCTTTTACAAAATACATGTATATACATATTCATTTCATTCATATAATGTGTAATGTGTAATAGAGGTAATACCATGCAAGTCTAAAACAGACTATACACAGGTGACCACTCAGGTGTGAAAATAACAATTTTGGCTAGGTGGGAATAAGAAATTCAGAATTTTGGCTAAGTGGGAATAAACCTCTACAAGTTCTAGATTAACTTTTCTGAATTGAGACCCCCACCCCACCCCAACACAATTTCATTGCACCACTGTGCCCTCCTATTGATAATTAATCGATTCAGAAAATTACATCAATGGTTTAGAAATCCACTTCTGTGTTTTATGATGGCTACAGCGCTAGCTCGCCTATCTTTTTAAAAGATAAACTTGTTTTGATAATATTATCCGAACACTTATACTTTCGCTCAAAATTTCACAGGAACTGAACAAGTCTCGGGGAAGTCTCGTGAACGTTCATTCGAGCACCTCTGGATTTATTACATACTAAGCAAAGATAAAGAAAACATTCCGAACACATTCGCAGGGGTGAAGTAAAACTCTGTAGAAACGCTGTTACACGCCGCGGGAGCTCCGTAGAAACGCCTTGGTCGCCGTGCCAAAAAAAAAATTCAAATAAAATTGTACATTTTTTCTGATTGTTCTTGCGATTCTACGGCGATTCCATGAATTTTACAACGCCGTGAACACGCTTGGTGTGACAGGGCCTTTACGAATATTGATTGTATATTCATAGCTCTGTGGAAACTGACAAGATTGAAATCTACACGCCCCTTTTATCACTTGGTTGAAACCTTTAGCAACCCAAGGAAAATCACGAAATAATTATGTCAGATGTCAGACTCAAATTCCTATAGAAGACGATTTGGCTGTTTCGTTTATCTAAAGTAGATGTACTGATTTACATTAAAGGTATATATGCCGTTTTTAACGGCATTTTTGCAATGTTGAAAACCAGACCCAAATTTTATCAGCATGACTAGTTATATGAAAAAGAAGTTTATAGAAAATTTTGCAATTTTTTGATAAATATTAACGAGGTAATAGCCATAATTTGAAAATGAATAACGGCGATTTACCTATGCATATTCATAAACGATAAACGTTTGAGGTGGATTTGCGCATGTGCGCGGGAATAGTAACTTAGAAAAGCAGCATGCAGAACGAGGTAATACAACAGGTTTGTTTACATTTGTTTGAATTCATATAAACAGGTTTGTGTGCTGTTAACAGAAAATATCAGATATTGTCATCTGCATTTTATGAGGATGGTTGCATATCGATGTCTAAGACAATCGATGAGAGCTCTTTTGCAATTGACCATTATTTTCATACACTGACAACATGTATTATCATAATAAAACGTCGAAATTATCCCGTCTGGGGCCCCTCGATTCAAAACATATACAATTTATAGATTTTAGGTATTCGAGTGATAGCTAAACAAGTTTTTGTAAACAGATAGCCATGCTATGACCTTTAATTGTTAGTATTACATATTGGTCACTATGATAATTATGTATACCTAGATACTGCGCAATTAATTGTGGTAATGATAACTAATAGAATGAACTCTGTGACTCTTGTAGCACTGCGCAGTATTCCTAAATGATGGTATACAACCAGGTGCATAATGCGGGCACAAATATCCAAATTGGGAGTTAATAAATAAGTGTCATATTTGGCGATTCTGTGTCTGTATCGATGGATCTGGTACTCTATACTGAGTCATGTATTGCCTATTCTATATAACTTTTGCTACCTTTTAAACCATGAACTCATGTATACCTTAATATATGACACACTAATATTGCACGCAAGTGATGCGTCATATTAAGGCGGGATACCCAAAGACTGCATCCCAATACTCTTTGTCATAAATGAGGTTAATCAATTTTGGCACAGTAAAATACAAAACTGAAAATATATAAACAAGTTGTCAACAAATTGTCATATTTGGCGATCCTGTGTCTGTAACGAAGGCCCTCATACTGCAAGTTAGTCTTGTAATGCTTGTTCCATCTATTTAAACTTTGTAACCTTAAAGCCATGTATGAATGAATGTATTATGAGTAAGCATGCATCATACCCAGGTGTGGGACTCAGAGACTCGGATTCTGAGACTCAAAACCCGCATCACAATATTCTTTCTGACGGTTTTGACAGTTTTGTTACTTTATTTAGAAATAAAATTTAACTCTGGAATTTTAACACTAAATGTTCACTCAGGATCATCGTAGATGGGCCGGACTGGTCAGAACTGTCAATCATAAGTAAAATGTTATATATACTCATGTAAAATGATGTTAAACGTATTCTTTTATTCTTTGATTTGAGCTGCTCTTAATGGTTGTAATATCTACTTTACGATCACGCTTGTTAATAAACTACTTGGTAACCAACAATTGGACTTCGTAATTACTGAGTATGAGGCGCATCTCCTGGAGATAACAAAGGTGGAAGGCTTACATTTTATCATATTCAGACAATGAATATCGTACCATACACATAAGCTTCTTTTTCTTTGTGAGTAAATATCTTATTAAGCAAAGAAAACACACCGCTGTTATGACCCACCTGTCTATAGCAAGAAACCGGCAAGCCCATAGTTAAACACGAACTTTCTAACACGTGTCCACCGCTCAAAGTGGTCTTCAATATAGATTCTCATTTTACAACGTTTTCTGTCAAACTGTTTCTTTCTTTTCTCTTCGAACGCGTTATTCCACTGCCAACGGACCGACCACGTTTCCGCGTCGACCTCTTGTGTACGTTCTAAAATTAGCCTGTCACATCACGTGACAATGAATATTTCAAAGTTAGGCGTTTATTGACCGGACCGGTCAAAAAATAAATAAATTCGAATTTATATTAAATACTTTTTTTTACTTAATGCGTTTGATTTAAACTGTATAATTTGCAGAAAGTTAATAATTTTTGTAGCTTAATGGAAAAATGAAAACATTTCTTTCTTTTAAAATTTTCATTTAAAACGGCATATATACCTTTAACAATAACATAAACAATAAAATGCTTTCTTAAATAATTCATGCGGGTTATATTTACATTCAGTGTATATTTCCCCTTATGTTTGCATTGGAAATCTGCGACGTTCAATTTCCTATGAATACACTTTGCTAATTCATGCGCCATGAGCACAAATATAAACGTCACCACGTGTTTTGAGTATATTTATTTTTGTAAGATTAAATGAAACGTTCAACCTTACATAACCAATTTGATATGTAATTTTGAAAAATAATCATTTAATTATATCTACTCCTTAATTAAAAAGATTTTTCTCTACAAAGTTTCTGGCACTATATTTTTAGCTTCGGAAGCGTACTAAATAACATGTTAATATGGCTGTTCCATGAATGTTTCTTATCCCTGACTGAGAGCGTATATAATGGCTTAACAGCGACGACACACATATATTTCATACAAAAAACATCAGTATGAATATAAATATAAGCATTGAATGCTTATTTTTGGATGTCGTCGGTCCTATGACACACCAAAATGGTGCAGACAAATGATCATATCGCGCTAACGCGCGGTATTCAATTTGTCTGCACCGCATTGCAGTGCTAATAAGCATTCGATGCTTAAATGAATGTAGCGATCATTGCAGAAAAAATTTACAAAACGCGGGTTATGTATTTTACTCCAATGTCGCCACCTTCATATCCCACATGAATCACTAAAGAAACCATTTTATTGTTAAAATGAAACTGACTTAGCTCAAAGTGTGAATTTAGTATGAGAAAACCACGACTAATATTAAAAACCGTTCCCCATCGATATTAAGAAATAGATTTATACATTTACCTTGTCAGAGCCTTGGTTGAGACGATGCTTCTCTACATATTTAAATATATATGAATTAATTTTTATAGTACCATATAGCACGATAATATATTGGTGAGTAATGCCATTGATCATTGCAGGCCTGTAGGGGTCGCCTCGATGTTCAGAGGTCGGACGTAGTAGACATGGGTGTTGAGGTCGTACTCGTGGAAACTACAGCGACCACATCAGCCGGTTCTCCAGCGAGATTCTTTACAAGAGGCGATATGGCTCCAACAAGTTCTGTCAACACGTGCGATATGGCTCCAACAAGTTCCAGCAACACGTGCGATATGGCTCCAACAAGTTCCAGCAACACGGGCGATTTGGCTCCAAAAAGTGCTGACAACACGGAGGATGTAGTTCCTACAAACTTCACTACCACGGGCGATGTGGTCGGGAATTATGACGATTACTCGGGTCGGCGACGTGACGATTTTCGGAAAAACTTCACGGCAGCCACCCTTGACCCTACGTATACAAGCAGGTACAAAGTCAATGTCGAGGCGCAGGAACCAGCTCGCACCTCGACGTATAAATTCAAACCTACCGAGTTCGAGCCCGAGCCCGTTGAGGTGTTTCAGATCCCGTGCTACAATGACTACTTGGTCATGTTTTCTTCCGCAGCAGGTAATGCATAATCAAATATATGACTGATTCTTATACACGAAAACAATTTATCAAGCACAGTCTGTTTCTTTTAATTTTGTGAAATTGAATCTTTTAAAAAGCAATGGATTCATAAAACATGTCTGTGTTGACTGTATATCAAAATTGCAAAGTAGCATTACAACATTCAAAATGCCACAAACTGTTAAAATATACTTCAGGAACTTTGGCGTGTCAGATTCTGATAAAGGCGGATGGCTGATGTACTGTCTGTACCAAGTGTTCCATGACGTCACTTACACATATGATGACTTGCTGACGACATTGACACGTGTTTCTGGGAAGATGGCGCTGGATATGGAGTCGAACTGTCCCAGCATCCCTCACCAAGACAAAGCCAAGTCTGCGGCGTGTGTGTACCACCGACTGTCCAAGGACATTTATCTACAACCTATGGAGATAAAGAAAGAAAGAAAGCGATAGGAAAAAAGAGAAAGAAAGAGGGGTAGGAGACAGAGAGAGATATGAGTTTAACAAGATAGCTTTATCGGACAATGATTCGTCTCGGGGTAAATTGAAGGGTAAATTATACAAATTGTGAAACTGTTTTGTGATTTTGTTTCCTCGGTTTTTATTTGTTATTATTGACGTTTCGATGGAATTTTATAGTTGCGATTTTTTCCCTTCCTATTTGTTTATGCTTTCGTCTATAATTACGATAGACCTGCGCAGTTATATTACGTACGAATATAAGTTGTCCAAATGATTTTATGATATGTGATATTTAGTATAGTATAGGATAGTTTATTAGCTCAAAACCACATGGTTTAAAGGCATTGTATAAATACATGTAAATACATAATCAGTGTGAAAAACTTTTCTGCAGTAAAAAGACACATCTGGCATTATAAGGTATTACCACAAATGTACAATGTAATAATTAAATAAAAAATATATACATTTAATAATACTAATATAATCACATTAGGACGAAAATATACATGTTGACTAAAGCAAATTATTTCTATATTCTGTGGCTTTCTTAAGAAAAATACATAGTTTGTATAATTTAAAACTCCGCAAATGAACAAGCTTGAAACACAAACAAGAGAGATTTGACCAGTTATAGTTTTTGATATTAATACACCGTAAATAACTGTACTTTGGACATTCTAGGATGAAGTGAAATTCATCTTCAATCCTATTAAGAGTACAAAATCTACAAATGCGACGCGAGCGTACAGTTTGCATTACATTATAACGACCTTGTTCTATTGCTAGTCTATGTGCTGACTATCTATATTTTGTCAGATTGTGAACAATATTTTCCGATATACATTTTATAAGATAATACTGGAGACCAAAAGGTTCGTACAAATATTTGTATACGTAACATTTAGAGGAACATGCAAAGAAAGCGTCTCTTTCCTTGACAAAAACATCAAATAGTCTTTGCTTAATTTCTAAAAACAGTTTTCTTTGGTTTGGAACATTTTGTGCATACCAAACATTGCTAAAACCAGCAAAGCACAATAAATCCTTTACCACAAAAATCCAAGAATTTTCACATTGGGTGGAATACATATCCTTATGTGTTTTATAATATACAATTTTGCGTATTTGAAATTTTCATCCAATATTTCAGTATTTTTAACTTTCTGAAAATAATTAAAAGCAAACGACCCAGTTCCGTATATATCATAAAACTGGGCGTGGAACTGAACACTCTTAGTATTAGTTTACAAAATCATCGAGTATGGACACGTCCTTTCCTGTATGAAAACCCCACACCTCGGCACCGTAATTAAGGACACTGGCGACATATGTATCAAACACTTTTAGTTTCGATTCAATATTCAAAAAAATGTTCCCTACATGTTTTAAGTATACCAAACATACTTTGCTACCTTGTTCAGCCTGTATCTTTTGTGTTAGATTAAATTTACCATTAAAACTCAAGGTCATAACTAAATAATTAAAGCTATTTACAAGCTCGACCGGTTGCTTATTATACAAGAGGCCCATGGGCCACATCGCTCACCTGAACAACAGTTTCTTGTAACATTCTATTTCGTAGCATATGCTATTTCTAACTTTGAACCCCCCTTCTGGGGCCCCAGTATTGGTCCGAGGTTTATGGTTGGCTTTAACAATTTAGAATTTACGCTATTTGAGGATCCTTGCATAGTTATCTCACAAACTGTAACATAATAGTTCTCGAGGAAAACTTTTTGAAAACATTTCCCATATATATTTCTATGTTAAACTTTGAACCCCTCTTGTGGCCCTAGTATAAGTCCAGTGGTCACAGCTTTATTAATTTAGCATCTACATTATTCAAGGATGCTTGCATAGTAATCTCACAAGTTGAAGCATAGTAGTTCTCTATAAAAAGTTTTTTAAAAATTTTCCCTCTATATTTCTATGTTAAACTTTGAACCCCTCTTGGGGCCCCAGTATTAGATCGAGGGTCACAGCTTATATAGTTTAGAATCTACACTATTTAATGATGCTTACGTAGTAATCTGACAAATTTTGAAGCATTGTAGTACTCGTGAAAAAGTTTTTTAAACATTTTCCATATATACTTCTACATTGAATTTTGAACCCATCTTGGGTCCCCAGTATTAGTCCAGGGGTCACTAATTTAAAACTATCGAATCTACATTATCCAAGGTTGCATGCAAAGTAATCTCACAACTTGTAGCATTTTAACATGTTACCTATATATTTCTATATTAAACTTTGACCCCTCTTGGGGCCCCAGTATTAGTCTGGGGGTCACGATTTTACCAATTAAGAATCTACATGTACATAAGCCAGGGATGCATGTATAGTAATTCCACAAACTGTAACATTGTAGTTCTCAAGAAGAACATTTTTAAATGTTTTCTATATATTTTTTAAAATGTTATATTTTGAACCCCTCTAGGTGCCCCAGTATTAGTCCGGGAGTCACGATTTTTACAAATTAGAATCTACATTATTTAAGGATGTATGCATAGTAATATCCCAAACTGTTGCATTATAGGTCTTGAGAAGAAGATTTTTAAACATTTTCCTATATACATGTATGTTAAAATTTGAACCCCGCCTAGGGCCCCACTTTTTTTCCGGGGCTCACAATTTTTACAATTTAGAATCTTCATTATATATACAAGCTTTTTTGTAAATATTGGCATTTCTGGTGCAATGGTTCTTGAGAGGAAGATTTTTATACATTTTTCCTATGTATTTCTATGTTAAACTTTGAACCCCGCCTGGGGCCCCAGTTTTGGTCCGAGGGTCACGATTTTTACAATTCAGAATCTTCCCTATACATATCAAAGGCCGGAACGGCCACAAAGGCGTCGAGCTGACATTTTCTTTAATATAGATATCATTTATTTAATTTTCTGTACCAATAGTCGTATATCAAATATTATCAGTATATAAAAATGGTTTGTGTTACTAAATTCGCACATATGCAACTATATTTTTATTTGCAATTTTAACATCACCATGTGATTGTATACTCAGTATAAATACGTAGTGATGCATTTGTAATACAATGAATCATAACTCATCATGGTTACAAAAATCGAAGAAATTTCAAAGTTTAAAACAAGTATTCCTTTTAAAGGAATGATCGGCAATAATGATATATTGATAGCTAGAAGCAATCAACATGATCAGTTTGATGTAAAATAATAAAGAGTACTGTATTTTTACAAAACATAGAATATTTTGAATCTGTACACCATAATTTCATTATCATAAACCGTCAACAAATTTAATTTTGAAATAAATTTGGGAAAAGCCGTTCGTAAACTCCTTATCTAATTTTATATTTTTAACGTAATTTTTAAATGTTAATGTATCATCTTCTTCAGAAATACTGAGTAGGGCTCTTCAAAGAGCATTAACACATATACAAAGAATGAGTTGTATTAAAATAATTTAATGCGATTGAAAAACATTGAATGCCATCATAACTTGCTATTGAGGTCGCATTATAACGTAACCTTGTGTATAAATCAAGCCGTCTTCCTAACTACTATTATGCAACATCAATAGATCGAGGTCAGTTCATGGAGCATCTTCTTATGACTGAGGTCAGTTCATCGAGGTCAACTGCATTACTGAATGAATCTTTCGATCGAAATTCTTACGCGTGAGACAAAATGTGCATTCTTGAATTAACAGGTCGAACTATATTTTATGTATGTTTGCATCTCTTAAGGTAAATGAATTGAAATAAAACCGAGTAAAATGTTATTTAAATACTAAACCAAACTTCAAGTTTTTATAAGAACTACTTATGCAAGCGGAATGTGTGCGCACGTGGAAGCATTTGCAGGATGCCTCATATGGACACAACAGTGATCGGCCGAAGCCGATCACAATAAATTAACTTCTTTCTGCTTTAAACAGTCTTTGAACAAATTTCACGGGTTTATCATTAGTATACGAGTGTAACACATTAACAGTGTTTCCCTAATTATAATAAAACATACTTTCATTTATTTCAATTTCCGTGTGAAACAAGAATACCTATGGTAGTGTTGTTTACAAATAAATCTACACCACGTGCGTAGATCTGCCGTATCTTAGACTGGATAGCCTGCCCTTGATTCCAAACGCTGCCGCTAGGAAATTCAAGGACAGGTAACCACCACCGCCATGACAGTGGGAAAACTCACTGCAGCTTCGCGCACAGCAAATGCGCACACTTAAAATTAATCGGAAAGAAGATTGAGGCGGATCAAAGAAAGAAGGTTTAAGAAGAACTAAACATGAATTTGACAATAAATATTAAATTAACAAGAACAAATTAATATTGACACCGTTGACAATACATTGTTTATGTGGGTATTGTAAATATCAATTTACATCGGAAATGTATAAATATTTTCATTGTTGAGTAAGTTATAATTGGCACTAGACTACTCGTAGCATTCCAATCCATGCCCGTTATAACTTGATTTATGGGGCTGCTGAGGAGGGTAACGATCTGATTTAGCTCCGTTTTCTCGTAAAGGTCCGAGCAGGGACGTATATACGTCCCTGGTCCGAGCACATATAAATTGAATGCACACAGGCTACACATGTACACAATTAGCACATGGTCTGTACATATTATCTTATGTGTTTATAAAATATGGAGTTATTAACTTAGAGAGTGGGATCGCGTCAGTGTAGAAATTTGTTTTTTGTAAAGCCAAGGACTTTCCATAACCAGTAGGTAAAATAAATATACAGTTGCCTGGCTTCCAGAGATTTTTTCAGGCTAACACTTTGTAGCGGTTTTACTTAATCGAAAGATGTTTCTCTTTCTTTGTTTATAACTATTAAAGCCGTTTTACTTTTAAAATAAATCTATTGACTCTCCGAAATATTTTTTCGGCATTCCATCGCAAGCGTGTGAACTTGTTGGCCTAAAAATAAATTTTTCTCGTCACTGCTATTTCCTGCAAGCTGGCGAACCAGTCTATGTCGTATCTATAATGCTAAACCAATATACAACAAAATCACAAGATACATTTATCGCTTACATTCATTTTGGAGATTGTGCCCGACAACAAATAAATTTACATATTAATTTTTATTTTTATCGGGCACGGTATCCAAATAAACTGTAAGCGATAACCTTAAACAATATTTAGTGAATGTTTACACCTTATCGTATTCATCCGTCATTTCTTGATTAAACAAACTTATACACTTATGCCACGAGTTGTCAATAATCAGGGGGACACAGTTGGGTTTTTTGGTGCACAATTTAGTTGAATAAATAGAACAAAAATCTTGTAAAACTTGTAAACATGTTTCTATGTATATTTCTATGTTAAACTTTGAACCCCGCCTAGGGCCCCAGTTTTGGTCCGAGGGTCACGATTTTTACAATTTAGAATCTTCACTATATACACTAGCTTTTGTGTAAATATTGGAACATCTGGTGAAGTGGTTCTTGAGAAGAAGATTTTTAAAGACACACACCCTATACTCACTGTTTCGCAATTATCTCCCTTTTAAAAAGGGCTGTGCCCTTTATTTTAACAATTTATAATCCCCTTTCCATAAGGATGCTTTGTACCAAATTTGGTTAAATTTGGCCCAGTGGTTTTAGAGAAGAAGTCGAAAATGTGAAAAGTTTACAGACGGACAGACGGACGGACGGACGGACGGACGGACGGACGACGGACAACGGGTGATCAGAAAAGCTCACTTGAACCTTCGGTTCAGGTGAGCTAAAAACTGTATGTAACTTTTAGGTAGTTTTGAACGTTTTCGGAATACAACTTTTGCCACAATTACATCAATATTCAAACTTTCAAAGTAAACATGCAAATTATCTAAGATATTTTGAAGACCCTCCTTAGACTCAGACAGTAAAACCGTGTCGTCTGCGTACATCAAAAGAAACAATGAAATGTCTTTAAGTTGGGTAGGTTCACATCCTAAGGAGCTCAGATTCGAATTCGTTAATGTATAAGGAAAATAAGAATGGAGAAAGTGCCTCAACCTGCATTACTCCCCTTGTGGAAGAAAAGAACTCAGAGAAATCTGATTTGAACTTCACACATGATTTAACTTCACTGTAGAGTTTACAAATAACACTAAGAAGTTTCCCCGTGACTCCGCTTCTAGCAAGTTTATAACATACATGTATTTTGTTTCTATCGTTACTGTCAAATGCTTTTTTATAATCTACAAAGCAACAGTATAAATTTTTACCCTTATAAATGTAAATGTGATGTGATATCATTCCGTGTAGTGCGAATATGGCATCTACAGTACCAAACCCTGGTTTAATTCCGAACTGTGCGTCAGATTTAACATCATTAGCAGAGGACCAATCTAACTAAGGTAATTCCTCTATAGTTGTTAGTATCATTAGTATCCCCCTTTTTGTGCTATGGTACAATAGACCCCCATGACCAAACTCTAGGAAAGACAGAAGAATCTAAGATACAATTAAATAGGCGTACCAACAATGGCTGGAAGATATCCTTAAATTTTATAAAGTACTCATTCAATAATAAAATTATCAAGGCCCGTGGCTTTGCCACATTTTAAACCATTCAAAACACGTGCAACTTCGTCATCAAAAATATAACTATCCAGTTCGAGAAAAACTGGTTCTTTTGTCACCAAACTATCACTGGTTCTTCTGTCACCAAACTATCACTAGCCGGATTAGGTTCACTGGTATAGTTATTGTTACACACATCTTTAAGGTCGGTCGCGGGTTTAAAATTTTGCGCCCTTTGCGCAGGGTATTGCGCATTAATGTCGTAAAACGCAAATGCAAAGTAAAATGATCAAATATACAGGTTATCATGTATCGTTTATATTTTAAAAAAATACTTATCATAAAAATTATTTTTAGTGAAATGAATCGTTAGAATAATGTTCAGAAGTATTTAGCCCCTTCACGGTAACTGCGGTACTGCTCTTTTGCAGGGCAAAATGACACAATTTGGTGAAATATGACGTAACGTCAATTGTTTCATTTACGTATTTAGTATTAGTCTCGTTCAACCAGACCTCGGCTGTCTCCGTAAATCTCCGACGAGCAGAGAGTCTGGTAAAGCGTCACGTTGATACATGTAACCGCTACCGATAGGGGGCGCTGATTTAGTTTCATTTTGAATCGGTGTCAATGTGTGTCGGTTAAGGATTTGTGATAAACCGTACTTTATTTTATTCCCGTGAAAATTATGGAACTTACGTCGATTTAGTCTTATACTATTGTCTCGCTTTCCACAGACTCATTAAACATGGCTGAACTTAAGTTCGACGAAACGGTGAATGTTTGTTTACAACCACGACAGCTATAAAATAGATTAATTATTGGTTTTACCCTATCCCGTAAGGTAACACTGCAAATAAATCCTTTTCATTTATAACCGTTTTTAAACTTTCTAGTCGTAGATCTGTCAGTTTAAACGGGAAATTCATTCCATCATAAATATTTGCTTCTGTCATTGTTTACATGTTATAGGAGACGTGTTTCTTTCAACCAATCAAATTCAATACCAGTATTTTGGTTAGCCTCGTTTTGAGGTCCCAAACATTTACGTGACGCTTTACCAGACTCTCTGCTCGTCGGAGATTTACGGAGACAGCCGAGGTCTGGTTGAACGAGACTAATTAAGTATATCAATTTGCCCATCAAGAGAGCAGTACCGCAGTTATCGTGAAGGGGTCTATTTCGCAGCTTCTAAAATCATGTCGGAGTCAACGTCTTACGATGACGTCAGTTGAAACTTTGACGTAACAATTAACAAAAATAAACGTCGTGCATTTTTATTGCAGCGTCAATAATTAAAAATAAAAATATAATTTGCAAAATAAAAACATATGCGCGTTCCTTTCATGTTCTCTGTGAGTGGAAATTAGGTATTTTTTTATCTTTTACAAATAAAATTAAATTTGATTCTTAAACATCTTTTTATTTATACAATTCTATATGTAAAATGTCTGGCACGGCAAGTTTATACGACTAAACTATAAGGGCGAATAGCACAAAAACTGTCGGGTTAATTTCGTTTTAATTTGGCAAAAAGTTAACTTACACGTTTACTTATCCTTCCATCGCTGAAAATTAAAAGAAAATCGTATGTTTGTAATTTTTTACATATGAAATTGAAAATGAAAACCCCCTTTTTCCTATATAATCCTATATAAAATGTCGGGGATGATTCGGACATATGACTAAAATTTGAGCGCGGTAAACAGATAAACTATCCGGTCAATTTACTTTATAATTTGCACATAGTTTACTCCCAAGGTGACCTTTCACTGCAAAAAAATTAAAGGAAATCGTATGTTTGAAACATTCTCCCCCGAGACTCCTTAAACGTATTCCTATCTTTATTATATGCTCGAAGGACATTACTATAGTATGTATATATGTAATTATCTACATTTTTCATCAAACCAGATTTTGTTCTTACTGTGGTTTCATTAGTATTCGTGGGCATCAATTTTCGTGGATGTAGTGAAAATCACAGTTCAAGGGTACGTTAATCCGTGACAATGCTCCTATCAATACAATTTGTTATTATATATAATTGCACTTAAAGCTGCTTGGTCCGATTTTTTGGTTTTTACAGTATCAAATAATTTTTCATGCAAACCAATTATTTTAGAAAGTTATGGACTTTCTCCTATTTATACCAACAGAATCGGTCATCTTTCAAAGTTAGAAATATTTAAAGTAAATAAAATAATTTCTGTTTGGGCAAACGAAAAAACAAACCAAAATGCATCACGGGAATGTTTAGAAAAGGGAACCGTTTGGTTTCGTCCCCCGAATGATTGGATTTATTCACCCCCGCATGTTATGCATCGATTGTAAACAAAGCAAACTTAAGAGATATTAGCGAACAAAATGTACACATGTTTCTTTTTAAATTTACTTGAACATTATGACCTTTATTTATAGCGATGTCAAAGTCGTAATACAACCATACCGGTCTATATGTGAGGGGCGAATTTTAACATGAGGCGAAATAACGCGACTCCCTTTTTTGTCGCTTGTTTGTACATAATTTTTTTCATTGAAATTTGGCTTAATTGACCGGGAAAATCACTGCAGTGTCTATTATTATACACATACTTAGCATATCCATCGTTTAAAAGCGTGCCTAAAATTTGATGTAAAATCGGACTAAGCAGCTTTAATTAATGAATATTTTAATTTCGTGGTTCAGCTTACCAACAAAATCCACGGAAATTGGTATACAACGAACATTGATGAACCCACAGTAACTTGAGAGGGTCGTTGCTGCTGTTATTAACTCTTTTACAGCAATGACTATCAAATACATCATTAATTATTTGTGTAAATCTGTCAACACAACTATCAATACTCACGTTTGAGTTTTCAAAAGATTCAATAGATTGGTACAGGTCAGAGAGGCTTTGTTCAAGAGCATTTCTCATATCCTTAGACTCATCATCATTTCACCTCTATATGGTATGAGAACTACAAGACACACTATTGTCTAAAACAATGGAGCGTGTGGAGTTACACAAACTTCGTAAATTGAATCAATTGGGGCGTGGTCTGACCACATGTTAAAATCTAAGACTTTAGAAAATGACACAATATCATAATGATCCTTGTGCACAAGGACGTAATCAATAACGCTTAACCCAAGGTGATTTTAAAAAAGTAACCCTACCACTCTTATCCCAGCATCCTCAGACCTGATGCTTTACACAAGTCAAGCAATTTTCTACCAAAATTGTTACAGGTTTTATCTTCTGAATTTCTACTGGGCGGCGCAAAGTCGTTTGAGTAGGCAACAATGTTAGGAATATTATTTACAACAGTGTCAGATAAATAATCATTTACGATAAAATCATTACATTAACCAACACGACTATTAAGGTCACCGCTTAAAACGACCATGCCTTGCTCAACATACTTGGCTACATCCATCAATAAATTATCAAAAACATCAATATTATACAGATCATAATGTACATAATTCTCATGAGGAATATACACAAATCATAAATAAACATCAGCAGATGGTATCGATGAAACCTTCAACCATAGGATACTATCACAACAGTATTTTTCGACACATACATAACTTGATAGCTTAGATTTCTATATAAGTACAAATCCACCGCCTCGGCCTTTACTACGGGGGAATGACATTATTGTATAATTATCAGATATAAAACCTAGGTTCAAATCAGAGGTAGGTGACACCCAGCATTCAGATAGACAAATAATATCATAATTTGACAAAAAGTGTAAGAATTCAGGCTCACCGAGTTTGTTGACCAAACTTCTGTTCACATTCCACGACAGTATACGTAGACAATCCTCACTGTTTTTATCGGGGTTGCTGCATGAAGAGTTACTTCCGCATGTCCGCTCCTCAGTTTCGGGAACAACGTCAATTACGAATCCCTAGCGGCTGGAATGTACAGACTCACCATCCTGGGAAGTGCCGGAGTAGTGCGCGGAATCCATGGGAGGCTCGTCCTGATCGGAATCATGGTGATACAGCTTACCATTTACGTAGAGACGGTTCCGCACAAGTTTCCTATTTTCTCTTTCCTCGCGATATTGCCTCATCACTTGCAGAAGTGCATGACGACGCTCATCCGTTGATGCTGGATACTGACGGTGCACACCAAAGCCAGAATTCCACAAAATGCTTTATATCTATTTATTTATCTACATATATTACGTAATATATGTAATTAATTACATGTTCTCCACTTAACTAGTGACTTATAGATGATTAGTTTAATTATTTATCATTAAGCTAAGTACGGTAGCCCTGTGTGGTAGAAGAAGTCCTGTGTGGGAACTCAGCTTCCCGTACAGGCTTCTGACTGGTCGATTACTTGTATGGCATATTTTCATTGGTTATCTCATTCATGTGACTGAGAGTTGGAGGTTATAAAAGGAAGCGCGTACTACGTTACGACAGATTTCAGCTAGTTGTACGGCGGCAACATTTGAAAAGTACAGAAAAGTGAGAAACTTCAATAATGTAATTTATAGCCTAGTTAGAAATCTCATACCACACTGGACGACCACCTAAACTTGTATTTCTGAATAATCAGCTGTATTTTTATATCAGTCACAATAATGACGTCCCAAAATTGGCGGATGTGTTGGGGTTACGAAACATAATCACCTTTGCGCATGCTTATTTCATGACCTAATGTGGACTAATACTGTTTGACCAATACCGTACGGAAACGTTTAACTTGTTTATCAAAACTTTTTTCTTCGTATTGACAAGTGTTCTCTTCTATAAAAGATTGAAGCCCAAGACTGCCCATTCTGTCAGAATGTCAAGTGTTCTTGTCGCTGACGCACTTTGGACCGTCCAAAATTTGACAGATTGGACAGTTTTAGGCGTATAACGATTACATAGCACTCAAACTCAAAACATACACTCACCTGCGTCCTCCGCAATATCCTCCGAATATCACGATATGCATGTATGAATATATACCTAATATCATTTATAATTAGAAAAGATCTACCAAAATAATGGATGCAGCTGGTTTCTCCTCTAAAAGGTTTTAAAATGTTGGGATTTAACTATTAATTATCAGCTATAATGGCGAGTGCCTGTATAATAGACATTTTGACCCCCCCCCCCCCCCAAAAAAAAAAAAAATGAATTCAGATGACTTTACATGGTGAATTAAAACTTTCTAAAATTATTGAACAATTATGCTTTTAAAACGGACAAACTTCCTTGGGACGTATATAAACTTTAGCTACGACAATGCCGATCAGGGTTATTTTTCCCATCAAGAAAAATCAGACGGCGCTTAATTTTAATTTCTGACATGTAGCAAAGTTTTTAACATTTAGAATAATAGTAAACTATAGATGACCCCTGGCCTTTTAGAGAAAAAAATATCACGGACAATGGTGTTTTCTATAAAAGGCCTGAGGTGTTCCGGATGAGGGCGAAATATGTTAAACAAGAATTCCTTTTAAAGCAATGATCGGCATATGATATTAGTTGTCAGCATGAACTGTTTTTTTATGTTACATAAAGTAAAACATGCATTGATAAATAGAATAAATCGCTCTATTTGCTTGCTTTCCGAAATAGCAAGAAACAAATTAACTTTACGTTTAGAAGGCAAAGTGTACTTCCAAATTCGAGGTATAGAATAGGCTATTTTTACGAGTTGATGTATATCAACTCAGTATAGTCACTTCAAAGGGGTTTCCCATCGCTGGGTTAAATCACATTTTCGTATTGATGGTCAAACTAATATATCAATTATCAAAATGCAATGATATGAATAAGGAAAGAATATGACTTCGTTTATCGGAGGTAAAATTTGTTTTCAACGTATTTTAATCAAGAGAAAATTAAGGTTTTGTTTTTGTTAATTGATATCAACATAGATTCAAGAAAAATCTTCTGACACATTTCATATACTAAGGATACATTATTTTTGCCATCAATAAATTGTATTAAACATATCAAGTGTGTTTGTTCAGAACCAAAAACATTTTTATTGACTGATAAAAATATCGCTATAGTTAAATTTGACGTAAATGCATGTATATGAAACTTCAGTGATGCCCGCGCTGTAATCGCTTTTATGCAAATGAGCTCAGCTCATTGGTGGACGTTTAACGTATTTCCAACACAAGAGTTGAAATTTAAGAACATGCGTTTCATTACTTAAACTTTATCCAACGTGAAATCATTTAAGTGTGACAAAGTAGAAAGTTGATTAAGCACAAGAGTTAAAAATAATCAAGAGCTGGGAGGGGGGATTTGATCTTTCGGGTCAGTGTGGCCCTGCAACATGCACATCGAGAAAACTGCGCGCCTGTTTATATACGTCATAGTTTAAAAATAGATGGCGTGCTAGTTTATATAGTTTTGAGCAGCGTTGATCGAGAAATAATATCATAAACAGAAAAATCACGAATTGCAAATTCCCATAGGAGACGATTTGGCTGTTTCTTTTACATTTTGAATGTTGATGTGAAAATTCCAATTTTAGACCTAACATGAATGTGTTAAATGTTAGGAACTGTTTATTTATGCTTGAAATGAATGAGAAGATAGACAAATCAGCTTGAAAATTTTTTTTACAGGTATGTATTTATTGAACCTATATATGTAAACAGAACAGGACACGAGCCTTGTTTACATGACAAAGAACTGTCAGCCATGTATTTTGCTTATAAATCTACGGCTGACTCTCAAATTTTATTTGATCATTAGGAATGCATTCCTAAAGCATTATATGAACATGCCCCTTTAAAAGAAAGATATAAGTACAAACAATAAAAATATCTTTGATGATTCATGCGGGTTATGAAGGTAGCGATCGCCATTTTCATATCCCCCATGCATCACCAAAGAAATCATTTTATTGTTTAGATATAACACATGCACCTGACGTTTTCAAAAACTTTTCTCTTAACGACAAAGAATCCTTGTACTATAATATATACATGTAGTACAAGAATTTTAAAGAGAAAAGTTTAAAACGTCACGTGCATGTGATTTATAAAACCCTATAAAATCTTGTGTCTTTAAGTTTTGTAAAACTGGTTTGAAATGTAATGTAAAAATAATGGAACAAGTTTCTGAAAGGAAGCATAATAACTTGAGAAATGACAGAAAAAGAGACAATCATTTGATCATTATGACGGTTTGCTCTTGGTGGATAAGACACAGATAAATCACAGGCACAGACGTTATACATGTTTTTCATAATAAAAAAATATATACCCTCTACCTATAATATAAGGTACCGGTAGATGGTATATTTATTTAATTATGAGAAAGATATATAATGTGAGTTAAATATGGCCGATTGAATGAACTTAGCATTAGTTGTGTTGATCGTCATAACAATACAAACCACCTGTTTAGAGCTGCATGATCTAATTTTACAGTATCAAATAATTTTCCATACAAACCAATTATCTTAGGGAGTTATAAACCCGCGCCTATTTACACCAGCAGAATCGATTCAAAGTCAATAAAAATAATTTTTTGATGAACATACAACCCAAAAAAACAAACAAAACAATACAAATAAAACAAAAAACAAAAACACAATGCATCAAGGGAATGCTTAGGAAAGGAAACCGTTTGTTTTGTTCCCCGTATCGATTGTAAACAAAACAAACTTTAGAAATAATAGTGGACAAAATGTACGCAGGTTTATTGTTGATTTGCCAGAACATTACTCAAATTTACACTCGATGATACAATCATCCTCGCCTCGACTTCAGGGGCGAATTTTAATATGTGAAAAAAATGTCATATTTTTTTCATTAAAATATGGCTTAATTGACCGGGAAAACTACCGCAATGTCTGTTATTATACACATACTTAGCACAACAACCGTTTAAAAGCGAACACAAAATTGGATATAAAATCGGACCAAGCAGCTTTTAAAAAGGTGTTGTTCTGTTCTTGTATGCGTAATTTACAGACTAAACAATATGTAAAACTCATATACATTGCCTTTACATGTTATGACGACTGTTTTAGCCAGTTTTGGGCAGAAGCAAACCAGTTCAATATATCTTTACATTTTGACCAAACATTTATCATACACATATTAACCATTCTGAACATAAAGAAAAAGGAAAAATAAAATTTAAAATGTTCAGTCTAAGTCCCTTTAAAGAATATTTAGATACATGTATACTCCTCTATATAATTATTTTTTTTAAATGATCTTTTACGATTCATGATTTTTTATCTTTGATATGTTGTGGCCTAGGATAATAAGATTCAAAATAGTTAATGCATCTTTGATCTTAAAAAAGGATGTCCAAAAATAGACTTCTTTTTATAATTGTCATATTTTCGATATATTGAGCGCATTTTTTAACAATGTTTTAAAAAGAGATATATGACATACTCTTAGGTGAACAATGTGGCATATGTGCCTCTTGTTTTATATTGCCACAAGCTTAAGGTCGGTTGGGGCTATATGTTTTCAAACATTTCTTGGGAAACATCAATATTATTGTAAATATAAATATACTTATATGCTTTATTAACGATTTATTTCAAATTATGCTAGTTGATAGCAGTAAAGGGTCAATAAATGTCTGATTCCTGTAACATCAACTCGTGTCAGTACTTTCAGTACTTTGATTTATAACTATAACCAGGATGTGCACTAGCATGTGTGAACCAACTTTCCATCGGGATCGGTAAACGTTTGGGAGGAAATTCGAAAGATATTTGGAGGAACTTCGAACTGATATATGTGCAATTTAAAAATTACAGGAAAATGCGATTTTTATATTATTTGTTCATTATAAGTGATAAAAATGTTATGTACATTAGATTTTACACCAAAATGTTAAATAAATAATTGAGAGAACAATAAAAAGCAATGTTACAGGAAAACAACAGGCATTTAGCATCGTAGGGGAGGGGTGTGGAGTGAGGCAAGGACAGGGGGACGGGACTGCCCCCCTCCTGCACACATTTTCTCGCATCAAACATTTTTCTTGAACTAAATTATAAAACAGTGAATTAACATAGAGTTGCCCCCTCCCCCAATTTTTTGGGACCATGTAAAAAAAATGAAATGTAAGGGAGGAAATAAACTGTGAAATTGAAGTTAAAGGTACACTTAGCCCCTTCCCCCACGGATCAGGATTTTCAATCTTTCAAAAAGTATTTTTGGGTTGTTTCTCATGAGCTTTTTTGGGGGGATATTAAGGGTGAACAGATCACTGACCCCTTGTAGCTCTATCCATGACCCATCACTAAATACTGTTTGCCCATCCCCTGGGTCTGTACACCGATAGCCAGGGCCAGTATACCCATCACCAGGCTTTCGATACTTCTCACCAGGGTCAGAGTTCTACTACAGTGCTAGCAACTACGTTAGTCTTTTTTACTGGAATACGCATGCTTGACTTCAAGGTAGGACATTCTGGGAATACTACAGCTGTAGATAAACTGTATTATAATTTATAATCTACATATGATCTGAATTTTTTTATTTTGTTGTAAATGCGAAAAAGTAACAATATCCTAGGTCTTATAATGCCAAGTTATTTCATAAATAATAATAAAAGCTAGATTTTCTTAACTACCTTAAAGTTATATGTTTCCTTAACATTGCCGGAAAGACTCGAGAAGATACGATTGCTCCAAAACAGTACCAATGGTTCTACTAATATTTTTTTTTACCTCAAAATTGAAAAGTATTAACAGTAAATACAGATTGAGTTATGCCATTGCCGATGTGAAGCCCACTCTAGATTCATCATTTTGAATTGTGACTCACCCCCACCCCACCCAAAACACAATTCCAATGCACCACTGTGCCTTCCTATTAATAATTAAAAGATTCAGAAAATTAAACTAATGGTTTAGACATCTACTTTTATGTTTTATGATGGCTACGTATACAGCGCTAGCTTACCAATCTTTTTATGTTTTTATGATGTCTACAGCGCTAGCTTACCAATCTTTTTAAAAGAAAAGCTTGTACTATATAAAAAATAGCCTCCAAATTCTTACGCATGTAAAGAAAAACCAATAGCAACTTCTCGGGCCTTTCCGGCAAAGCTCGGAAAAACACCTCAAATGTATACATAGGCGTCCATGACAACCCCCTTTTTATAAAATTTGATATAAATACAACATATTTTACGATCTGTTGAGATGTGAGCTAGGCTTCATTAAAGTCAGTGATATACCATGAAAAATACCATAAATCTGACTTTAAAACAATTTTAATTAGTACGTATTCTAGTGTAAGTATTGCCATCAGTTACACAACTACATGCTTGGCGTAGTGGATTCACAGAGAACTACTTACAAATTTCATGTTGGTTAAGAGTTCATCCCAGCGGTGCATTCGCACTTTTTTTCGAACTCGTGTTTTCCATTTTATCCATCGTAGGCAAATTTGCAATAAATTTGTAAAATGCATGGATACCATCTTAAAATTTCATTTTATTTATAAAGTTTATAACACTTTTATAATGAAAAAATACTTTGAGGCTAAATCAAATACATTAAAATAATGTTACTTAGTTATAACACTATTAATTTAAGATTTACATAAAACGGTCACTGTATAGTTAACAAAGTAGCGCGAAGCGTTATGTGTAGGCAAATAGTGAAGTTTGACGGAAACAGCTGTGATTGGCCGAGACCAATCACAATCTAAGTACTGAAGTACTAACGTTGAGTTGATTTTATCGATTATTACTTATTTTAAAATCAACGATATTATTTTGCATGGCAAGTAGTTTCCAATATGTATTTGAATTACGCATATTTTTTAAAATATAAATTCTCCAACAGAAATTTCGTGAAAACCCCATATGAAACATGTTGTGTAATATTTAAAGAATTAATTCCATTAAACTACGTATAGTTCTGAGAAATTGTATGGATCCAAGCAATATTCAACTCTAGTCTCGTTCAACCAGACTCGACTGTCTTCGTTAATCTCCGACAAGCAAGAGAGACACTCTGCTGGTCGGATATTTACGGAGATAGCCGAGAGACTATATTGAACTTTGGCGTAGGAATTAATACAATGTACGACTACAAAAATATCTAAATTATTCGTTCCATTTAAAATCTGACTATTTACAAGGTATCTATAAATAAGTTTTCTTGAAAAACAATGCTTTAGAATACATTTCATCGAATTTATTGATTATTTTCAAGAACTAAATGTTGTCAGCGGTGTTGATTTGTGCTTAGGTCCAAATACTGTTTCACTTTCGGTTTGCCTGAGTAACTGCATAGGAGAGTTGATTAAAATCAACTCCCAAAAATGTTTGCCTTACCAAGTCACGTGGTATTTTGGATTCTATGGCGAAAGGAATCCTTTTTGCGTTAATACATGATTGATACCATAAATAATGCAACGAGTTTTCCTGTATGTATGCACAGTTACTGGCGAAAAAAGGAAATCAAGATCAAATTGTATTGAATAATGATAATTTTAACCCTAAATCTTAGTGTATATAGATATTTCCTACTCTTCGCAATCTTCCACTTTTAAAGACTTTTTATAGGTTTTTAATTTATTTTTTTTTTCTGTTTAAAACTGTTTTTACTTAATGGCAATTGTATAAACAAGAGTAGATATGGGTTACCCCATATCCAAGATATTCGACTTTTAAATTATTTGAATTTTCTCTGTGCTCAGCCGATCTCTTAAATTAATATCTCTGAACTTGTTAAAAAACTGACGTATACAGTTCTTCATGTCCGTATTAAATATTGCCACCCGTCATTAGCAAACAGTGCACACATGTGTGCTTAAACAGAGTCTACACAATACGGTGCAGGTGTTGCGTAACCATTCCGTCGTTTAAAAAAAAAAGAAAACACATACTCATACACAATAAATAATTACAAGACATTGTGTGATTACTAACAAACAATAATCATGAAAGTAATATAATTATTGTAATAATATAAGCATTATTCAATAGTGAAAAAATTGTCAACCGAAGAATGACCCATATTTTCGTGAAAAAGACTGAGGAGGCAGCTAGCGTAGGAATACGAATACTTCACATTTACATTTCTTGGGGTGGGGTGTTTTTTCAAAATAATTTTACGTTAATTTTGTTTTCTTCCACGTATGTTACAACGCACTTTGAAAAATTACGCACTTTGAAAAAAAATTTCAAAGTGCGTTAATTTTTGGACCAAGTCAACGCACTTTGAAAAAAAAATATTTTTTTTCAAAGTGCGTTGATATCGTCGATATTAACGCACTTTGAAAAAAAATTGTTCAGGGTTTAGTCGAAATAATATTTAATTTCAGATACAATAAGTAATTGTTTTAACCTTGTGTAGCTTAATGGGGTATACTTTAGAAAGAACCCACTGCATTCTCAGCTAACTTGATTAACAGGTTTTAGATAGAATTTTTTTCCTTTTTTCATAAGCTTACGCCGTTCGACAATTTACATAAAGAACAACTCGGGATATCTGAATTATCCAAATATGACATAAACTACATCGATCGCTTAGCAACTGCATTTTCCTTTTTTGTGTATGCAGCAAACTTACTAATTATCTGGTACATTGTGCTGTGCCAGAAACGAAAATTATTTAATTTATTTATTGATAATGGAGATAATGTATAACATATTTCAACTGTCTTCAATTGCATGTGCTTATAAACAAACATAATTTTAAAAAGGATACATTTGTTATGGTTATCAAAAACAACATGATATTTTAGAGGATCAGTTTTTAAGTTTATAATAATTTAATGTTTGTCAATGTACATGTAGTTTTTTTTAATGAAGTGATTTATTTAATTAGAATTTGAAAAGAGGGTTTATGTTGAAACGCTTATAGATTCTTTGACATACCATTGGAGAAATAATTGTTTGACCAGCTCGTTTTTTTTTCAATATCACTGTATTTAATTTACAACAAAGCGTATTCCTTTTTTTGATTTTATACATTTACTCTAAGTTGCTGAATATCAAACACGTTTTGGAAGGAAAAAAGAGGGGTAGGGGACCTTCCTGTACGTAATCAATGAAATGAAGCACTGGTAATTGACCTGTATCTTTGGCTAACCCCCACTCCCACCCCTATCCCCGATTTTTAAGACGGTAAATTAGATTCAATAGTGTAACAAATCATCATACTATCAACAAATTAAGAATTTAATTTCACAATTTGTGATTTATACATATTTTTTTTCAAAGTGCGTTAAGTGTCTCGATACTAAAAAATGTTGATGTACCTTCATAACGCACTTTGAACATTTTTTTCAAAGTGGGTTAACTTGGTCCAAAATTTAACGCACTTTGAAAAATTTTTTCAAAGTGCGTTGATTTTGTCCAAAATTTAACGCACTTTAAAAAATTTTTTCAAAGTGCGTAATTTTTTCAAAGTGCGTTGCCACACACGTATTACATATACATCGATATTCTAAACATTTATTGTAATGTTGTATCTGCTGATCATTAACAGAACTATATTTTTCAGCGCAATTGTGTAAGGAGTACCTGACTATAGTAATATATCTTGAATAGATAGTAGGCACTGATCGAATATATTAATAACGTCTCTTGTAACACCCAAGGATATCAAATACGAAGAATAGTCCGTCACTCTGATTTTACACTCCAACCCAACCAAACAGAAGGCCATGTACTCAACTACACCACATCATTATGCTTACCGAATTATTGTCTTAATATCACAGGAGAAAAAATATTGAAAGTTTAAAAAGAAACTTTATGACCAACATTCAGATATGTTTAATTTGTTTGATTGATGGGCCAATATTTATACACCACAACACATTTTGAAATTTAATTCCTTTTTTGCTATAAATTTGTTATAGTTATTTCTAATGACTTAGGGACTTGGACACGATTTGAGTTTAAAATTTTACATTTTATTTTTCCATTTTTAATGTTTAGAATGGCTAATTTAATGGGTATTTTTAATGCTTTGTCAACATTTTAAAGTCAGATATTGAGTTATAAGCAAGAAACACATTTATAAACACATTGAATAAGTTTGCCTTGTTTCCCACGAGTTATTGTGTTAAAAAAAATGGTAATTCCATACTTTACATTATTTGTTAACAAATATAAGACTCGAGTTTTGTTTACATAACAATGAACTCTTACCTCTGTATCTCTCTTATAACTTAAATTCTAACATTCAAATTTTGGTCAATCATTTAAAATGTGCAAGTTAACCATTTTATATATAAAACATAAAAAATGAGATTTTGATCTAAAATCGTGTCCAAGTCCCTTTAATGATTCGGAATGACAAATAGACAAAGGAATACAAGGATCAATGAAATATCTAAACACCACAAAACACATTAGTTTCTTTCATGTATTGGTCGATACGTTTTAATTCTTGGAGTCAATTTCCATCACATATTAATATTGACCAAAGCAGAATATTTTTCGGCCAATTTTGTGGCACTGTTTTCTGAACTTGCTACTTAGAAAGCTATATATAACAGGATTAAGTGCACTGCTCATCATGTAAGAGCGTAGGAATACATTATATGTGGCTTTTCCGGCGCTCGACAGCTCGGAGTAGTACGTAGGCCGTGAATAGCGTATGAACACAAGGGTACAGTAGGGTATAAATGATCCAATGAACAATACTGTTACTAAAAATAGCATAAATGTAGATTTCAACATCTGCCTCCGTCCCTTCCTATCCGCCTTTTGCATGGAAGACTTTGCGGAATGTCCTCGTTTGGTCGAAATAATAGTCACCGTCGACCCCTTCCGGTCAAGCGAGTCGAACTTTGAGTGAATGTCATTGGACAAAGTGGCCGTCGAGTTCTTTTTATAGTTTTGAGAGTGTTCTCGGTTCGTGATAATAGGATCATGGGCCTCTTGTGAATATTCCACAGAAAAGTCTATAGTGTCATTTGTAGTGAACGCAAACTTCGGGAAGAAGCGGTTGGTCTCTCTGATGGCTTTGATCGATCTACTGCCGATATACGCGTACACAGAGATCATGATGATGTCGATAAGGATAGTGCCCGCCGTGAGTATTATATTGAACAACAACGGGTAGATGCTGGTCTTTACATCGTCGTCTATGAGACAGGTGCGCACTTTTACACAGGTGTCATTAGACAGTGGGATGGCAATTGTCTGCCTACCGTAAATCAGAAGAGACGGCCATGAGAATATAAAGGCTACTGCAAAGCTTATCCCGATCACAGTCTTGGTGATCCGATTGCTGAACGGAGGTTTGAGGGGCTTATATATCCTCTTGAACCGGTCCACGGCGATAAACAATAGGACTAACGACGAGGTGTTGTTCATAGAGAAAGTAATAAAACGGGTCAGTTTGCACAGTATTGGATTCGGGTCCAGATATATATTGAGTATGAAGTAGATTTCCGTGGGAATGGTGAACAGACAGTTAACAAGGTCGAACACGGCCAGCGCAATGATAACGAGTCGGGACGGGGATCGCCGCCAGGAGGTGTAGACGTAGGCCACCAGGGCATTCCCCGGAATCCCCACACACAATAGAACAGACACATACACTATTGTAGGAATGTAGAGGGAGTCCACAAGGTTGGAGTTCAGTCGAATTATGTGTCCGTCGTTTGACACAACATTTTTACATATGGCTGTCGTGAGACTACCTGAATTATTGTACACACCATCGTGTGGAGAGTCTTCGGACTGGTTCATTGTAATCACATCTGAAAGAAGAGAAACCATATCAGTATTCCCACGCATATTCACAGTACATGGCTATGAGTAAACGAATTTTCATTGTTACATATTTGGGAGAGAAAACGGAAGACACGCATCAATGCTGCAAAATAGCAACTTATCCTCTTTTAAAATTTGAAGTGCCTTTAATGCGATTCCCGTAGTGTCAGCTAACAAAGAATGTTGACACACTGACTGTGTGTCGTGACCCCAGTAACTAGCTCAGACTTCCCAAAACAGCTGATGTTTTATTGCCAGCAAGTCGTTTAATCATTGGATCTAAAATAACGAAAAACATCTTTACAGACCAAACATTAACGTGGATTACTCGAGCATGACCCTTTGTTGACAATCGTTAAACCACCCCCTAATTTTTCGCTTTTTCTGTGCCACAATTCTGATAACGAGGAAGGGAAAGCCTCAGACATTTCCTGTTCTTTAAACTCAATGTCATGATCTATATAAAGGATGTTTACGTTTTTTTTTCTTCAAATTTTGCATTAATTAGGCAATGACAAGTCTTAGTTGACTTGTACCTATTTTCTATAGAACACTCATGCACGTCAATCGGAACTACATCGCTCGGCCTTTTCCGTCAAGTCGAGAAAAAACTTGACGGAAAAGCGAGCGATGTTCCGATTGTCATGCACGTATGATTCAGGCTATAATGTTCCCACTCCACATTACGTGTTCCTCACTTAGGACTCTTCACTTCTTTTCGCACTGGCAAAAACAATTTATGAGTTGTTGATATCAGTCATTATTTATTGCACAGCTTCTAAAGTAGTCAAAGAAGTCTTTGGGCCAGTACACACGGGAAAACCCGGCTTACATTGTTCAAACTGCCTTTAAATTCTCGAGACAGTACCGAATATCATGTGTTCAATACTCTACTTACGCTGGGGGTTATATGGGTTTATACTTTCATGATAAATATAGCAGTGTGTCAAACTTAGGAGCTTAAATGTTGTACACTTAGTAAGACCAGCACATACACTATAATTTGAAAGGTCACATGCTCTACCGGCCTTAAAACTAGACATTAAAGTAGTTTGATAACGAATCTAAAATCCATGATTGTGGGTTTTTTTGTATCTGTAATTTGTTTATTTGGGATTTTGTTTTGGGGGGTCGTTCTATCTGTGTTTTTTGTTTGTATATTCTTAGTAATGAAATACTGGAAGCAGTTAACATACAGCACTAAACATTGTCTAAAAGAGAACACTATATAGACCACAGCGTACTTTTTACAGACTCCGTTAATGGTACGGTCACCAATCGTCTGCTGGCACCGGTCACTTCCGATCACCTGAAGACATTATATTGTTATGTTTCCATATAAATTAAATGTCATGACCAGCATTTGAATAGTATAGTCATGATTTTATCCGAAAAGCTATTTTAGCGCATCTGCCAAGCATTTTAGACTATACTAGTAGCGATATCCTAAAGCAATCCTGGTACATGTACCGTCTGTATATATAGGGAATGATTGTTTACATATCAGTGTTGCAAGCTACAGTTTGAGAGAATACTGCAATAAGGGGTAAAATGGGAAGGCGTTACGCGATTGTCTGAATCGTGGCATGTAGTTTCTTTCATTTTAAAGGGTAATAGTCAAAGAGCTGAAAATTATTTTTCCATTAAAATGTTTCATTAGGGGTATTTTCAATGGTTATACCCACATTTTGAATACCATGGTCGAGTCAAAGACATGATCAAAGCTGGCAATTCTTTGTCATGTTAACAAGGCTCATGTTATGTCATTTTGTTTAATTAACAATATTAGAAAAAGTTAGGTTTATTAGCAGATTGTGTTTATCTTTTTGTTTGTTAGCTATGAACACTAAGAAACAGTATCTAGTGTTTTCGCATTCAAATTTGTCTGAAACTGTGTATTTTATATTAGGCATTCATTATGCAAACAAAAACATGGCCTGTGTATGTACCTTAGTTGTAAACTCTGTATCTAGTTTATAAGTCCACCAAGAATACTCAAATTTTGGTTGACTATCATAACGAAGCCATATTAACATCAACAATGGAACAAAAAAAAAATTCACCTCAAGTCGTAACAATGGTCCTGTAAAAATTAGAGAGTCGTAACCATGGTCCTGTAATTTTTACAGAGTCGTAATCATGGTCCTGTAAAAATTACAGAGTCGTAACCCTGATCCTGTAAAAAGTATAATTCTAAATAAATGATGGAAGAAAAATAATAATAGACCAATACCACGAGAGATTGTTGGATGGTTACAATAGTATATAGAGTGGCATTTACATTGGATACTAGTAGTTGTAACTTTAAAACAACTGCAAAGCTGACCTAGAAACGCCAGGGGGCCCTATTTATTCATTTATTCATTTAATATTATTATTTTTTTGTCATTTTCTGATAGGACTTGGAATGAATTGGTATGTGATACCAAATTAATATTTTCCGCTAAAATTGTTATAGATAAGTACTTCAGGACATTATGCAGAGCTCTGTGGGAAATTGATTGTATTCTTCTATATGTTAATTTAAATTATACAAGTCAATTGCTTCCTTATATGATGATGAAAATCACAAAGTCTATTTCAAAATATCCCTTTTTAAAAGAAAATAAATAAATAATAAGGTAAAGGAATACCCGCAAAGTATTCTATTGAGTAAACCATTTAGTTAACATAACCAACACTATACTCTCCGCGAAGGTCGGTTTTACATTCCTATTCAAACACTCAGCTAACTACTTCGATGAAATAGAGTATTATTTACATCAAATATACCTATCATATGTATTGTTTTCAATTATACTGTAATTTGTAAAATATCTCTACATAAAACTGTTATATTTCTTTTCCCATTTTAAAGCTCAATATAATCTAATTAGAATTTCTGAAAATCTTTTTAAGCCAGCAATTTTATGAATGCATGAAAACGGTGGTAAGATAAAATTGATACAATCAGAAAGAATGATTCTTACTGACCTACGTTTTTAACTTATCATTTGGGGAACAATGCCTTTAATATAAAGATACAAAAGGAAAAGTAGAAAAACTCTTACCTTGACGATTAAGAATAAGAAATTAAGTACTTTGTACAAAAGTTGGGTTAAAGTTGTGAGCGCTGAACAACCACTAAGCTGAAATCAGACTTAGGATCATGTGTCAAACAGATATCGACAATTAGACAGGATCCTATTAGGATCATGTGTCAAACAGATATCGACAATTAGGAAACTGGCTTTATTGTCTAAGACAGGATCCTGAGATAGAATAAAGCATCAAAGAATTCTAATTGGAATCGATCTGCTAAGCATATCTACGGCGGCCAATCTCATCACACAGAAATACGGATTACAATGAACACTAGTTTTGATAGATAAAAAAAGAGAAAATAATTTAGAGCACATGAGTTCATAATAATTCACAGACAGGAAGTTTGATTGAGCTAATAAAAGAATGGCATCGACAATACTCGTCGGAAGGAGGGAAATGCACTACCAGGCAGACATAGAGATAGCTGTCTACGGAGCTGTAACACGTGTATTGTCACAATTATAAATATTTTATGCAATGCGGCTCCGTGCTTGAATTCCACACTCCCGAGGGGCCTGAAAGTCCCCGGATCGATCTGTCATTTGTGTGATGACTGTTACGTTATAAGCCAGTACATTTCACCCGGTCTGAGGCTAGGGACAGCGCAATGAGATCGGAGTCCCGAGTGACTAGGGTCAAGTATCGGGTTATGTCCGTAGATAAAGCCTGTCCGAAAACATTAGCTGCCAGCAGTTTGACTTTCGAAAAAAATCCTAATAACCAGATCAAAAGTAGGTTTCATCAAGAAAATTCCCAGCTATTCGCAGAAATACAGAAAATTTAATAGGTACAAGGAATTACATTTTTTATTTCGTTTATAGAAATATCCGAATGTAGTTCATATTTAAGATGTGTCTATTTATAATTATACATAAATGGCTATTTTCCAGGTCAAGATACATGTATTTAGTGATGAATGGAAGGAAATAGGCGAATAAGTTGCAGTTCAAAAAAAATTACAGTTCAAAATTTTATTTTAATATTTTAAGTATTTTTTTGTATTAATTTTACTGCTGTATAGCATTATGTAATTATGCAAAAGCAAGTAATTCCAACAAATTCGCTTATTGTAAAAATAACAACAAAATCCCACATTTTAAAAGTCAACAATGTTTTCAAATAATATTTTTACTAAGATGCTAACTTACTGAACAATCTGCATTTACATAAACTTTTCGAAAAGTTTTTATAAATTGGTTTTCTTCATTAATTTTTTTTGTAGGTATACGCCTAATGGATTTTGACTTTTACCAAGAAGGCTTTTTGAAATATTATAAGTTGTCCTTGGCCATGTTAAGGAAAATTCATTTTGTGACTTCCTCTCTGAATGAAACATAAAATAATCCCAGTTTTATACTTTTATCTTACAAATGTTATTTTTGTAAAAGCAAAAGTTATTTGGTTAAGCTGTCAACTAGTGACCTTTGAGTCCAGCTAGATGTTATATGGGCACTGTCGTAAATATTGATATCAATGAGAGTACCAAACCTCATAAAGAATGGTTCGTTCTCTTAAGGACCATACGCAAATGAAACTTTTTGACACTGAGTACTGATAAAGGATTTATTTTGCTATATACATGTGATAAATAATTTATTCACGGGATTATTCCATGGGCCGTGTAAATGTGACAGGAAGCGGTCAGTGTAAATAAGGATGCCAGATAGTGTATATTTAAATGCAGTTGTTTAAGAGCTTGTTCAAAAGAGAATTGGAAAAGCAAGGAACATATCACTTTCATCAATGCGTAATGGCAATAAGCAAGGATCAAATATGAGTTTGAATAGGAGTGAATAATTTTGATTGAAACGTACAAACGTACAGCAATCATGGTGTAACAAATACATTGCCTATTACAATAATCAATTGCTTGTTGTTCGTGAAAATAACATCAAAATTCAGGCTAACAATAAAATAAGATCATTTCAAAATATTTCGCCAGATTTTAGTAACTATGAGAATAAGACAGTGATAGGACTTTGTCACCAACATTTGGGGTCATCCTGACCTTCAGAGATAGCAAAGCATAAGATTAGGGATATAACGGCTATCACTGACGAAATCACACGACACAACCAGTGCCTCTTATTGTAACATAATCACCGTGTCATCGTACTTATTATTAAAACGAAAAAACATATCCTTCTTAAGGTTATGAAGATGGCATTGCTTTTGCTCGTCAGTATAAATAATAACAATACATGTATATAAATCAACTCACCCAGAGAATTAAAGCTTATTCCATGGCCGCCGTGCACAGAATATTTGCCTCAGTCACGGAGGCGACAGACGGACAAAGTGCTCGCTACTAGTGCTCAAGGGACTGTTCAGTCGTCACCCAGAGTCTGAAGATGGGCGTTCAATAGGGTTCGAAAAGTCAGGTGTACTGGGCTCCCCCGTTCAATCGCTGATCGTCCTGAGTGTCAACTCTTATCTGAGTCCAATGACACAGAATGTTTTTCCAAGAGTTGTTCTCTCTCCCGGGATTAACTGTTTACCTGGGAATGACTGTTCTCCGGTGATATTTCACTGGCGTGTGAATCTGTTAATATCAGCAAATATTGAATATCTGAGATTATTTCGAAACATGATTCATGGCATATATCTTTCTTTGAACAACGAAATCATGTTTCAGAAATGATACTCTAACGATTCATAAAATAAAATTTTGGTGTAGCATTCCACCTTAATTTTATTATTTTTGGCAATTTGGATTGGGATGATTGTTTTTAATCGGGATCAGTCAAAAAATAAGCTAAACTTTTAATATTTTGCAATTTTGTTTCATTTTTACAAAATGATTTCTCAACATCATTTCTCTATATAAGACACATTTATTTCTCATAAAGATTTTATCCAAATGTTTAAAAAGTATTAACAAAAGGACGGTTTTTTTTTTCATATTGGCATTACCGATATTGGCATTACTCGACATGAATAATTAGACATTAATATCTTGAATTTATTCACAATAATTTGAAATATTGATCTCTACTGCGTCTTACCTGCAACAAAAACAGATTTTTAACATTCTTATGAGGAATACGAAAATAACCATAGTATACAGTTACAATGTAGGCATCACTTTATATCCTTCTATTGACAACGAAATCATGTTCCAGAAATGATACTTTGACGATTCATGAAATAAAATTTAGGTGTCGCATTCAATCTGAACATATTTATAAATTCAATTTCAATTTTAACTTCTTTATTGACGCCAATAAAGGGCCCTTAAAGGGCAACAGGAAGATTGTACAATATACATTTATAATGCACTATATACACATACATAAGAGGGAAAGATATGTATGATTGAACGAAGACAGATATAACCAATAATATGTATATTTATATACCTGAGTGTGTGTATATATATATAAAAGTATGTCAATTTTTTTCTTTTTACTATATATTTCATTGAAAACCAACATCTTTCAAACATTTTTCAAAGAATCGTTAAAAAATAACCCCTTGACCGATTTTAACAAGACTTGAATTGATAAATTCAGAATTTCTCTAGCTTTTTTGTCATCATATTTAAATATTTTTCTATCCTTCAGTTCTCGAGATTTGATATTCACAATCGAAAGTAAGATTTTTCGGCTTGCATATTGCAATAGATACATGTATATAGTAGAGCACTCAAAAAATATCTTCGTGTTGTGTTTGAAATATCAAATTTTACAAATGAATTGTCAAAAAACTATTTCAATGTATGTCAAAATATGCAAATTGAATCTACTTTAATCAATATAAATTTCTTCAAAATCTGATAAAAAATAACAACAAAACCCCTTTTAAATATAAGAAAAGTTGACATACTTTTGGCACGTTAGTGTGTATATTTATATACATATATATATATATTGAACACCCATAAATAAATATGTCAAAATACACAAGATTTGGATAAGAAGGTTTTTTTTTTAAAGGAATTTCCTGCCGAATTTTTGTAATCTTCATGGATCTTTGTTCAAATCCTCTATTTTTACTTCGTACATGAAAGTTTTGAGAGCATACATTAAACAAAACAAAACACAATCTAAAAAGTAAGAAAACAGGCTTCAATGTGCAATCTTTTTATGATTTTTTCGATAATTATTTTGTAGAGAATCATCTGCCTCTAATTATCGGGCTGGTATATTTCCTGCCCAATGTTTTTTTTATATTTTTGGATTAGATATTGATTGGCAGTCTTTTATTTGTCATTGTAGAAACAAATAGCTTATTTTAAAATAATATATCGGGACAAAAGGCCCGGACAAAAATATGCAAACAAACACAATTACAAACTTATAAAAAAAAAAACTACTGGGATATAGAAATCTGATTTGCTTCGTGCATTGTGACATGATCAAATATCCACATAGATACAGCAAAGGCGTTTCAAGCATTAAAAATCCCACTTATGCTTACCAGTACTTTTCAATTTAAAACAATTCGATTCGGTCTCTTCTTCCATTCTCCTTTTTTATGAGTTTAAATAATTTATCCATTCTAGTAGTTTTGTCATCCCTTATTTGCTCCCGATATTTCTACCGCGCTATCAAACTAAATAAATTAAATTGCGTTGTATCATCTACTCAAGTAATCAAATGCATTGCTGCAGAACTCCAAAGCCACGACTTTTGCAGTATTGACATTTTAATTTAATTTTACGCTCATGCTTTTCAGAGAATGAGATGATTAAAAAAACTCACCCAGAGGGGCTAAGCGATCATTCCTGCCTCTTCGACTCGGGTATCAAAAGGGATTATTCCAGTGCACCGCGGGCAACATTAGTGGTCTCTCTGTTCAAGTTTTAAATGAAAGAGAGTGAACCTAGTGACTGATCATTGGCTGTCAAAATTAAAACAAAAAACACAATTTCATCATCATCATAAAACGGAGGCTATTAATCTGTACGAGGAATCTGCATCCTCTCTGCTCAAAAAATCGGTTTTCCCTACAATAGAGGTCTGGCCAAATGAACCTCATTGATAAATGTGACAGCAAAATAATGCAGGAAACCATTCTGTTGTTACGTATTTTATAGCGTATTTATAAATGACTACCAAATTACATTTTGACTGGAACATTAATAATTGCAATTTTCATTCGCAATCATTATCAAGCCGAATTGAAAAAGGAGCATATATGTAATAATATTATTGAATTTGGCAAAACAAAAATTTTGTAGAGAGAGAGTCGGAGAGGGAGAGGGAAATGGATGGAGAGAGAGAGAGAGAGAGAGAGAGAGAGAGAGAGAGAGAGAGAGAGAGAGAGAGAGAAAGAGAGAGAGAGAGAGATTTAATTTGAGGATTATTATAATTCGAGCACATTCAGTATGCCCAAAATTAACATTTAACGGTTGAATTAATACAATATAAAGTGTATGACAACCCTCTGCCATTTAAAGAGCAATTGCGCCAATTGACACTGTAAAATCTCCCAAACGAAAATGAATTAGGTGTCTGTAGAGATTTACTTGGTACACGTCATTTACACTGTTATAATGTCTACCTTATCTTACCATCTCTCCTCAAACGTGACTTACTTTTTTTAAACCTGATCCATCATATTGATTTCGAAATGTTTCTCAAAAAGTTCAAAAACTGAGAATGTCCCTTCCCCCTTCCTAATTTCAATTAGAGGCTTGAAAACGTTTTAGTTGCATGTTAGAAACTTTTTTTTAACATTGATTCAAACCCCAACCAAATTTATTGACACACAACCAACGAAGAATCATTTTGACAAGACCTTGGTATGATGTAACTATCTACCCCATACATTAAAATAGGTGAAAATGATGTTGCGTGTTCTCACATATATCACAGATTATGTAGGCAAAGCTTAAGAATCGGAGAATCATGCTGATTTCAATGAGCCATGACTGAAAGGCCGACAATAAAAAAGACAGGCATACATCGCATTGCTGTTTGACACAACTACCCACAGCCCAAGACAATCGTGCATTGCTTATGCTTCTTCATTGTATGATTATTTATTGTCTTTTATGCTATATATTCTGCTGATTCGAGGAAAAATTGAATATATTTACATTAACAATGTTCTATGTTAATTTGTAAGCGATTAGCGTATACGCTAAACGCTTTATGTCATGATGTAATCAAAACTATTATAAAATCAACCCGTAAAGCTTCTATGATGAATCCACGTATTGAGAAAGTCGATCTTCATTTAATTTAATTGTACACCTTTTTTAAAATGACAAATTCACATTTTCATATATGATCCTAATATGGTGTTTCTTCTTTTTAAAAATGCAAGCATTTACTGAGTTTTGTCCCAGAGTGGGGTAAAAAAAACCGACAGTTTACCATGACAACAACGAAATTGATCAATACTGGGTTTGAAAGAAAAATTATTTCCGCCGAGAAAAAGTAGTACCGTGATATTGCGTCTACCAAGAACACAATCTTCTGGTTCTGTATGCATAAAAGTTAGATTCGTAATGAAATATCTTTTGGGAAGATTCCTGATTTCTAATCAACTCATTTTTCATCATAATTTCCACAGACTAATAGCCCTCTCCTAAATTTCTATAACATACAATTACCTTTGTATTGTGCGAATTAAAATGGAGGTTGATGATTTGGTGTATATTTTACACTCGACCTATTTTTTTAATTGAACATTGTGTAATCACTAGTTTTCCTTTTATTGAATTATTTATAGCTGGAGGGTTAGATACCCCTATCTTTTGTGTAAACCGATTTGTAAGATAGATCATGTGCATATTTTACCAATAAAAATATTTTTAACGCCAGGCGCCTGATACCATGTGGTCCTATACTCAGTACTGAGTTAAAATTTGAAACGTACGTACTTCTTGGTAATGTATCGTCATATTAAGAATTGTTTTTAGAAAACACATACACCGGTATTACATGAAGGGGGAGAATAATATGTTTTACGGTGCGACCGTTGAGGCGAGCGCAGCATGTGATCAAACAATGAATTATGATAAATCAATAAAAATAAAATTAACAACGTAAATAAATTTGATTGCAAAATAAAAAAAACACCTATTTTTTTTCAGTAAATTTCCATTATCCATAGTTTATAAGATTTCATATGTTATAAGATTTGTTATTTATTTATTTATAAGTAGAACAATAGTTTAATCTCAGAGACAATGTTGTTGAATAATAAAGATTTTAATATAAATGTTCATTGCACTGTTACTCCTCTTTAAAAGTTATTGTAACGTCAGTTCATCCCCTTTTTTGCAGTCGACATTTTTTCTTATTAATTATCAATTTTTTTAAATTTACGCTGAAAAATTTGCTTATCATATTAAAGGAACATGGAGTTGCCCCCCCCCCCTTGGGATTGGGAGCATGTAATAAATGGAAGTGAAAATAAAGAAACCATTGAACTGCTAAAGAGCTGAAGGATTAGAATTTTCAAAATTTTGAGAATTATCTTCTTTTTTTCTTTTTGCTTGTAAAGATTTTTTGGATGAGGCTGTCATCCACCCCCCCCCTTTAAAAAAAAAACCGATGCTACATCTACGTTCCTGGAAATTACCGTAATTATAGTGAATAAAATAAATGTGAGCATTCATCCAAATGAGTGCAAGTTACAACTGTTTCCTATATCTGAAGAAATGTCCTCATTCTTTAGCTTTGCAAGATTTTGAGAGGATTTTGGTAATTTCAGCCGATTAACAATAACTTCTGTTAGAGTAATTTCCCCTTATTGTGACGTCAAAGTTCACGCTTAAGTGTCGTCTGACTCTTTAAAACTCCCCTGAGAAATAAAAGTAAGCGAAGTATACTGTTTTATTTACTTAAAAAGCATGATGTTCTTAAAATTACACATCTTATATGCTTCTCAAAAGTTTTACTTTGATTCTCGCGAGAACGTGAGGAGTTGGAAACCATTGGTACTATGAATTGTGGGTCAAAATTTACTGACGCCGAAAAAATCTATCGGATCAATGTGCAAACCTTTGTGACGTCACTCGATTATTTTTGATTGAGAGTGTACTGAGGTGAACTTTAGAGGTAACATTAACTGTATGTCGTATACATCGTTATTGTTTTGATTGTTTTGCTGATTCTCGTGAGAGTGTGAAGTGATAAAAATTGCCATGATTACAGGGAACTACTGGGACGATAAAAACTATGCATTACTGGTCCGATTTACTGACGCCAAAAAAATCCGTTGAATGAATGTGCAACTGGTCCGAATTTTCTATTCACACACGCCTTGCCGTTAGAGCTCGCTTCGCGCCGGCGCTGTGCGCCGGCGAGCTGCGCTCGCTATAATCATACCGTATGCCTAAAATGTTAATTTTGTCCATATATAAAATTTATATGCAGTATTTGCAAATACCAGTATTCCAAACAAGCTTGCTAATATCTTTCCAGTACTATCAGTACTTCGATTTTCATTGTCGTTCCCTTTTAATTAAAGAGCTTTCTTTCTAATATCTACAAAGATGGAAATAAAAATAGATCTCTAATTTTCCGGATGTCTGAAGTATACCTAGAAAAGTTTTGCATGGGACGTATATGTATATTGATGCAGTAAGATTTATGTGGAGTCTTTTATATAAGTTCTATTGTTCATCAGTTTATATAAGTTCTATTGTTCATCACATATATATCAGTTACACAAACCTTTCGTATGCGCCACGCACCAGTAAACAACAGTATTCAACAAATTAAACGATTTGGTGATTCCGCCTTATTACAATAAACAATCAAAATTTAAAATAGCAGAAAATATATTAAGAACAAACATTAATAATCTGTATTTCTGTACCAAAGACCTATATATATATATACTGATTCAAATAAAACTATAAACACATACATTGTCAAAGTATCAGCACATTCTGAATAATATCAACATTATAAAGTAACAAAAGTATCAGCAGTCAAAGTAACAACGTATCAGTATATGAAGTCAAAGTAACAACGTACCAGTATATACAGTCAAATTTTCGACGTATCAGTATATACAGTCAAAGTAACAATGTATCGGGTGTTGTTAAAACGCGGAACGGAAAACGGAACGGAAAGCGGAACGGAATGAAAAGCGGAAAATATGATATCATCTTTTTGAACTGTTTATGGTTAAAACAAGCCAGAATCGATATACATTTATATAGATATATTTAATTTTCAAAAGGATTTAATTTTGAGCGGATTATTGAGAAAAGTGTATGTGAGTATAGCACGATATTATAATTGCTTTGGCAAACTTGAACATATAAGGCACATTGCTAGAAAGTGTTAGTACATGTACAATCATAATTTTATTTTCTAAAATGGGTGAAAATCAGAACTTAGACAAGGATTGCCGATATATCAAACAACAGCATCGTTGACCTGAACAAATACTGCTTGATTCAATCAAGTGATACATGCATTTAAAACATTTTTCGGTAATATAGTTAACAATCGCATGATGCAGAATAACTCCTAAAAGGTGATTAGTTTTTGTAAGTATTTTGATTTTAAAAGGACATAGACACGATTAGAACTAACAAATTTTTATTTTAGTATTTCATTTTTAATGTCTTGAATGATAAACTTCAGCATTTTATATTATAGTTGACTTTTAAGTTTATATGTCATTGCAATGTACATTTATATAGATAGTACATTTCATTTCCCCTGAATGGCTGATCTCTTTTTATATGCAACAAATTGCAATGCTAAAGTTAAGGGAGATTTATTGAAATCGTTAATTTAACAACACGATTGGAAGGTTTACAAAAACCACATCAAATAAACACTTTCTCGTCCAATTTCTCAGTGATTAACTTTATATTTTATTTTCTGTTTCCGTTCCGTTCCGCTTTCCGTTCCGCGTTTTAGCAACACCCCAATGTATCAACATATAAAGTCCAAGTAACTACGTATCAGTATATACAGTCAAAGTAACGATGCATCACTATACAGAGTCAAAGTAACGATGTATCAGTATATACAGTCAAAGTAACGACGTATCAGTATATACAGTAAAAGTAACGACGTATCAGTATATACAGTCAAAGTAACGACTTATCAGTATATACAGTCAAAGTAACGACGTATCAGTATATACAGTAAAAGTAACGACTTATCAGTATATACAGTCAAAGTAACGACTTATCAGCATTAGCATATACAGTCAAAGTAACAACGTATCAGCATATACAGTTAAAGTAACAACGTATCAGTATATGAAGTCAAAGTAACAACGTATCAGTATATACAGTCAAAGTAACTAAGCATCAGTATATACAGTCAAATTAACGACGTATCAGTATATACAATCAAAGTAACAACGTATCAGCTTATACAGTCAAAGTAACTAAGTATCAGTTTATACAGTCAAAGTAACGATGCATCACTATACAGAGTCAAAGTAACGATGTATCAGTATATACAGTCAAAGTAACGATGCATCAGTATATACAGTCAAAGTAACGACGTATTATTATATACAGTCAAAGTAACGATGTATCAGTATATACAGTCAAAATAACGACGTATCAGTATATACAGTCAAAGTAACAACGTATCAGTATATACAGTCAAAGTAACAACGTATAAGTATATACAGTCAAAGTAACAACGTATCAGTATATATAGTCAAAGTAACAACGTATCAGCATATACAGTCAAAGTAACAACGTATCAGTATATACAGTCAAAGTAACGATGTATCAGGATATACAGTCAAATTAACGATGTATCACTATACAGAGTCAAAGTAACGATGTATCAGTATATACAGTCAAAGTAACGATGTATCAGTATATACAGTCAAAGTAACGATGCATCAGTTTATACAGTCAAAGTAACGATGCATCACTATACAGAGTCAAAGTAACAACGTATCAGTATATACAGTCAAAGTAACGACGTATTATTATATACAGTCAAAGTAACGACTTATCAGCATCAGCATATACAGTCAAAGTAACGACGTATCAGCATATACAGTCAAAGTAACTAAGTATCAGTATATACAGTCAAAGTAACAACGTATCAGCATATACAGTCAAAGTAACAACGTATCAGCATATACAGTCAAAATAACGATGTATCAGTATATACAGTCAAAGTAACAACGTATCAGCTTATACAGTCAAAGTAACTAAGTATCAGTTTATACAGTCAAAGTAACGATGCATCACTATACAGAGTCAAAGTAACGATGTATCAGTATATACAGTCAAAGTAACGATGCATCAGTATATACAGTCAAAGTAACGACGTATTATTATATACAGTCAAAGTAACGATGTATCAGTATATACAGTCAAAATAACGACGTATCAGTATATACAGTCAAAGTAACAACGTATCAGTATATACAGTCAAAGTAACAACGTATAAGTATATACAGTCAAAGTAACAACGTATCAGTATATATAGTCAAAGTAACAACGTATCAGCATATACAGTCAAAGTAACAACGTATCAGTATATACAGTCAAAGTAACGATGTATCAGGATATACAGTCAAATTAACGATGTATCACTATACAGAGTCAAAGTAACGATGTATCAGTATATACAGTCAAAGTAACGATGTATCAGTATATACAGTCAAAGTAACGATGCATCAGTTTATACAGTCAAAGTAACGATGCATCACTATACAGAGTCAAAGTAACAACGTATCAGTATATACAGTCAAAGTAACGACGTATTATTATATACAGTCAAAGTAACGACTTATCAGCATCAGCATATACAGTCAAAGTAACGACGTATCAGCATATACAGTCAAAGTAACTAAGTATCAGTATATACAGTCAAAGTAACAACGTATCAGCATATACAGTCAAAGTAACAACGTATCAACATATACAGTCAAAATAACGATGTATCAGTATATACAGTCAAAGTAACAACGAATCAGTATATATAGTCAAAGTAACAACGTATCAGTTTATGAAGTCAAAGTAACAACGTATTAATATATACAGTCAAAGTAACAACGTATCAGTATATACAGTCAAAGTATCGACGTATCAGCTTATACAGTCAAAGTAACAACGTATCAGTATATACAGTCAAAGTAACAACGTATCAGTATATACAGTCAAAGTAACTAAGTATCAGTATATACAGTCAAAGTAACAACGTATCAGTATATACAGTCAAAGTAACGACGTATCAGCATATACAGTCAAAGTAACAACGTATCAGTATATACAGTCAAAGTAACTAAGTATCAGTATATACAGTCAAAGTAACATAGTATCAGCATATACAGTCAAAGTAACTAAGCATCAGTATATGCAGTCAAAGTAACATAGTATCAGCATATACAGTCAAAGTAACTAAGCATCAGTATATGCAGTCAAAGTAACATAGTATCAGCATATACAGTCAAAGTAACTAAGCATCAGTATATGCAGTCAAAGTAACTAAGTATCAGTATATACAGTCAAAGTAACAACGTATCAGTATATACAGTCAAAGTAACGACGTAACAATGTATCAGCATATTCAGTCAAAGTAACATAGTATCAGCATATACAGTCAAAGTAACTAAGCATCAGTATATGCAGTCAAAGTAACATAGTATCAGCATATACAGTCAGAGTAACGATGTATCAGCATAACATAAATGTTTACTACATAAGGAAGTTGAGGTCTTACTTATCATGAAAAAACTACGTACAGGTCATGTCATTGTGCAACAGGAAGTACACAGTGAGCACAATTAGTGTCGCTTTGTTGGCTATGCCTACTTTAACAAAGAAGATTTACTCATCAATTTTCTCCTATACATGTATAAAGTTATAAACAAAATAGACCTCAACCCGAGCTCCTTTGGCCTTCTTTGATATAAAGATATATATAGAGGCCTATCGGATCCCTATACTTCAGTCTTTCTAAGCATCAACACCGTGATAATGATAATTATATATTTTCTTACATTAAAAAGAGCTAAGATAGATGATATACTTTGATAAAGGAAATATTCTGAGTGGTTTTGTTTAACTATTTCTAAAATAAAAAAGAGTCACAGCTCCCCTTCGTCACAAGACCATCAGCCCCCTACGTCACATCGGGTTTTCTTTAAAATACTTCTTAATTCATACATGTGAGCTAGTTTTCTCTTATAAATATAGATTATCTATTCACATTGAATAATTTTGGAGGAAAAAACGTGGAAGTTCTGCAGTAGGATTCGAAATTTTTATTAAATACCCTGAAAATAATACGTGGCGCCTGCCCCACCTGCATATTCTCAAAATGTTTGAGATCCCATGTTACTAGAGGTAGTTTTTTAATAATCACTGTCTTCCGTGCAATACTTTTATTTATCAAAATTGATTTTAGTTAGACATATTACGTCTTTGAATACTCGATAACCTACTTTCACCGCTTCAAAATCACGGCGCTCGCGCTACCCCTTATGTGCGATTCTACACAGTGATCTTTTTTTTTTCGTATTTAAACACCGCTTAATACATGTAAATGAAAATAATCTGTAAATAGAAGACTTTACCAACCTAGAGCTATATTTTCTCTCTAACAAATTTGAAACAAGAGTCGGTCACTGTAGAAGGTCATACATACCAGTGAGTGCTCCTTCATCCAGCGACTTCACCAGTAAACAATACACACATTGAACTAGTATCACTGAAGTATCACTGAATAGTTTCATTGCTGCAAAACGGGAAATATAAAACCTCTTGACATTCCTTTATCTCTGTTTGTATACATATGTACGTATAGTTGACCTAGTGTTTCCTCTGTGTTACTAAACATGCCAAACACATTTACAGCAAAACCATCTCAAGACCATCAAATTTTTTTATCTGAAATGAATTTAAGTGTTTTACAGTAATACGATATCCCATACAAACGATACCAGCTGAATACAAACTCCCACGACTTTAACTTAACACACAGCTGTAGACAAAACTGGGCATCATTAGCTGTGCAAATTCGTCACCAGTAGAAGCATACTTTTAAACAACTTTCTAATGATGGTGAATATCGTGTATCAGATTGGATTTCCTGTATCCCATCTTTCCCCTTCAGAGCCCCTCCTGGGTATAGACATTATCAAACATAAGATGATTGCGGTGCTTGGTTAAAGTTGTTTGTTACAAATAACACCAGAATAAATTTTAAACATTATAGACATTAACACTGTCTATTTTGGCCTAACCCTGCAGTATTAAAAACCTCTACCTTGGGGGACATGAAATTTACTTCCACAAACAGGTTGAACCTTATACAGTATATTCAAATTCATCTAATTATTGTAATTGTGGGTTTTAGATGTTTTTATCCTTCAAATGGTAAATCTAGCCAGATGCATGAGGATAACATACATGCGCGGATCTAGAGGGGGGGGGGGGGGGGTCCAGACCCCCCCCCCCCCCTGGAAAATGAAAAATGAAAATTTATTAAATTTACATAGTAAAATTATCGCAAATATGCCTCGGACCCCCATGGAAAATACAATTACCCTTCGGAACCCCCCCCCGGAAAAATTTTGTGGTTCCGCGCATGACATATGGACATTCAAATAAAACAAACCACGGTTTCTCATTGGTCGATTCACTGGAAAAGACACAAAACATGAATGCAAAAGTAATCTTCAATTTAGGCGTTTGCATGAACAGAAATGTGGGAGGGGATGATAAGCTTGAAAGTATCAAAAATATTTTGAGTCATTGTAGACTCTTTAATTTCTGGATTGATCAGACGATTTATAATTCAAAATGGCTGAAAGCAAAACTTAATAACTACATAGTAGACTGTACATGTAATTCACTGCAACAAAAACGAATTCAATGTTTACTTACTGCTAAAAAAAAAAAAAAAAAAAAAAAAAAAAAAAAGCTATTAGTTTCACTTTTGAATTGATAATCTAGTTCAAAACAATTTTTTAAATAAACTATAATCTTTCATTAGGAAAATAGATTAGAAATACTTCACATTTGTAGAACTGATCTGATATTCTTTTTCATGAATGTGACATTTATTAGTTTGCATGTATTACCTAATTATAACCTCTGTATACCGTTTAATGAATGAATGAATTGTTTTTTGTGACATTATCTGAGGCGAAGCATGTGTATATTTTGATGGGGGTTTCATTAACCAAACTAGGCATGGAAAAAATTAAATCTGCATGCTTGTTTCAATCAACTTCTGCATGAGCACCAAAATCCAAATCGTCTAACAAGGGAGACTAATGAAGTAAGTCGTTTACAGTTGTTAAATCAAACGCATTTATAAATGAAGTCGAAGTTTATAATAAGTGTACTCTCAGCCTCTGTTATACATGCATGTGAAGGAATATACAAGACTTGGTTTGATTTATTTATTGGAGTCTGATATAATTGTGTACAAAAAATAAAGCTAAATCTAACTGATGTACATTGACTATTTTATTTCAAGATGTATTTAGAATTGCCGAATTTGAACAATTCAATAGAACAAGCAAAAACCTATTGATACTAACTACAAAAATTAAGTAAATCCCTGTACATCTACTAAAAATTAGGGTGAATTTCATTTCATCCTTTAGAATTTGTTCGCCGTTTTATAAAAATCAGAGACAAATGCACATAAAGAAATATTATTAAGTAAAAATATGCGTATTTCAAACTTTTTACCCACTTAAAATCTTATTTTTAATCTTGTGATTTATTTGGCTTAACAAATAAATAAAAAAGAAACATTTATTTGTTCATTAAATCAAAAATTAATTTTGTTAATAGTTGATTGTTCAATACATGACCCCAAGACCAATTCTGGGGTCACAAAGGGGTGAAACTTCAAATTAGAAATGTGTTTACAGTTGCAAAAAAAAAGCCGTTAGAGCGAAAAGTTGTTAAACTTCTATAGAAGAGCAAGACGGTGGCAAAGGGTCGAATTAGTCGCACAAAAGAATAAATTGACTCCCTGATTATTGGTCAGTACATATACTGTTTTAACATGCCTGTCCTGTCCGTAAACATTTCACATTTTCGACTTCTTCTTTGAAACCATTTAGTCAATTTGATCAAAACTTGACACAAGAATTCATAGTGTAACTTACCTATACTTTCTTTCGAAATAAACATAAAAATCAACAATAATTCTTTTTTTCATTAATTAACTTGGTATCTAACAGCGTTGTGCAAATTTTTAAAGCGTCATGAGTTCGAAACCCGCTGAGGCTTTTAGATATTTTAACCTTATTAAAAGTTTACAAGAATTTTGAAGACTTGTTTATCAAATGTTGTATACTCTAAAAAAAGTATAAATTGTTATTATATATTGAAAATGATGTACATTCCTTCATATTAATAATTCAGTGTGTCCTATACCACCTTAAGTAGGTTATATTATATCTTTGAGACGCTGTATTTCCTATGTAAAAATACAACAAAATAGTTTCCGTGCTATCTGCCCAAGGTGAATATTCACCGACGGCATTCGATTTCCCTCGTTTTTAAACTTGGAACACCTCTGGTGTAATCCGAGTCGCTTCGTTAAATTTAAAGTTATATAACTCTAATTTGTTTTAACAATATCTGCATCGCTGACAAATTAAGTTTTCTTCGGTATGATAAAATAACTATTTATTGGCTATGAGGACGATAGCAAGTTTATTGTCCCCCTCGACAGCTGCTATTTCCCTCGGCTTCGCCTCGTGAAATGCATGAAGTTGCAGTCTCGGGGGTCAATAACCTTGCTATCGTCCTCATACCCAGTAAATAGGTATAAAAACAAGAGGCCCATGGGCCACATCGCTCACCTGAGGAACAATAGGTATGATAAAATCAGCTTAACGGAGTCATAATAAAAACTATCTGGACAATGTAGTATAATACATGTACCGGTAGATCCTGTATAAATAAAAATCAATTTTTTCCACTGGATATCCTTATGTTTATTATCATTAGTCCCCTTTTCTGACAGGATGATTTTATAGTAATATCACATGTTGAGCATTGCAGCTCTCAGAAACAATAAACAATTGTTTATAAATGGGATATAAACCTACATCAAACTCTGAACCCCTTGTGAGACCCAATCGTCCAGGAATCATCCAGAAGCCAAAATCTAAACAATATTAAATAATCACCTGGCTGATTAGTTTCTGAGAAGAAGATTTGTAAAGATTTACTCTTCATATTTCTATGTAAAAATTCCACCCCCATTGTGGCCCTACTCTAACCCCAGGAATCATGATTTTTACAACTGTGAATCTACTCTACCTGTGGATGCCTCCAAACAAGTTTCAGCTTTCCTAACTTATTAGTTTCTGAGAAGACGATTTTTAAAAGATTTATTATATATATTTCTATATAGAAATTCGATCCCCAATTGTGGCCCCACTCTACCCCTGGGGGAAATGATTTTCACAACTTTAAATATACACTAGGATGCTTCAACACAAGTTTCAGCTTTCCTGGCCTAACGGTTCTTGAGAAGAAGATTTTTAAAGATTTACTCTATATATTCCAATGTTAAAAATCGACCCTCCGTTGTAGCCCCACCCTACCCCAGGGGGTCATGATTTTCACAACTTTGAATCTACACTACCTGAGGATGCTTGCACATAAGTTTCAGCTTTCCTGGCAAAATGGTTCTTGAGAAGATTTTTAAAGATTTACTCTATATATTCCTATGTTAAAAATCGACCCTCCCAATTGTGGCCCTACCCTACCCCCCAACGGTCATGATTTTCACAACCTTGAATCTACACTACCCGAGAATGCTTTCACATAAGTTTCAGTTTTTCTGGCCAAATGGTTCTTGAGAAGAAGATTTTTAAAGATGTACTCTATATATTCCTATGTAAATGTCAACCCCCCATAATGGTCTCACCCTACCCCCGGAGGTCATGATTTTCACAACTTTGAATCTACATTACCTGAGGATGCTTCCACATAAGTTTCAGCTTTCCTGGCCTAACGGTTTATGAGAAGAAGATTTTTAAAGATGTAATCTATATATTCCTATGTAAAAAGTCAAACCCCCATTGTGGCCCCATCCTAACCTTGGGGGTCATAATTTTCATAACTTTGAATCTACACAACCTGAGGATGCTTTTACATCAGTTTCAGTTTTTCTGGCCAAATGGTTCTTGAGAAGAAGATTTTTAAAGATGTACTCTATATATTCCTATGTAAATGTCAACCCCCCATTATGGTCCCACCCTACCCCCGGAGGTCATGATTTTCACAACTTTGAATCTACATTACCTGAGGATGCTTCCACATAAGTTTCAGCTTTCCTGGCCTAACGGTTTATGAGAAGAAGATTTTTAAAGATGTAATCTATATATTCCTATGTAAAAAGTCAAACCCCCATTGTGGCCCCATCCTAACCTTGGAGGTCATAATTTTCATAACTTTGAATCTACACTACCTGAGGATGCTTTTACATCAGTTTCAGCTTTCCTGGCCAAATGGTTCTTGAGAAGAAGATTTTTAAAGATTTACTCTATATATTCCTATGTAAAAAGTCGACCCCCCATGGTGGCCACACCCTACCCCCAGGGGTCATGATTTTCACAACCTTGAATCTACAATACCTGAGGATGCTTCCACATAAGTTTCAGCTTTCCTGGCCAAATGGTTCTTGAGAAGAAGATTTTTAAAGATTTACTCTATATATTCCTATGTAAAAAGTCGACCCCCTATTTTGGCCCCACCCTACCCCAGGGGGTCATGATTTTCACAACTTTGAATCTACTCTATCTGAGGATGCTTTCACATAAGTTTCAGCTTTCCTGGCCTAACAGTTCTTGAGAAGTAGATTTTTAAAGATTTACTCTATATATTCCTATCTAAAAAGTCGACCCCCCATTGTGGCCCCACCCTACCCCCGGGGGTCATGATTTTCACAACTTTGAATCTACACTACCTGAGGATGCTTCCATACAAGTTTCAGCTTTCCTGGCCAAATGGTTCTTGAGAAGAAGATTTTTAAAGATTTACTCTATATATTCCTATGTAAAAAATCGACCCCCATTTTGGCCCCACCCTACCCCAGGGGGTCATGATTTTCACAACTTTAAATCTACTCTACCTGAGGATCCTTCCACATAAGTTTCAGCTTTCCTGGCCTAACGTTTCTTGAGAAGAAGATTTTTAAAGATTTACTCTATATATTCCTATGTAAAAAGTCGACCCCCCATTGTGGCCCCACCCTACCCCCGGGGGTCATGATTTTCACAACTTTGAATCTACACTATCTGAGGATGCTTCCACACAAGTTTCAGCTTTCTTGGCCAAATGGTTCTTGAGAAGAAGATTTTTGAAAAATTCTCGAAAATTTTCATTAATTCCTAATTATCTCCCCTTGTAAGAGGGCTTGGTCCTTAATTTTCACAACTTTGAATCCCCTTAGGCTAAGGATGCTATGTGCCAAGTTTGGTTGAAATTGGCCCAGTGGTTCTTGAGAAGATGTTGAAAATGTGAAAAGTTTACAGACGGACAGACAGACGGACGGACAGACGGACAGACAGACGACAGACAAAATGTGATCAGAATAGCTCACTTGAGCTTTCAGCTCAGGTGAGCTAAAAACCTTCGATACTGTACCATAGTATACTATAGTAGGTCTCTTTAAAAAGATGGGGTGTGAAATGTCTGTAGTCTTGAGATTTTTTTCTGGAATAGGTGTGGATTTCCAGGCCGATCTCAAAAGTAATAAATTTTTACAACATACGAAAGGCCTGGTGAAATAGTCAACATTCTTTCACGATTCAGTAATTTGATGAGTATAATACTCACAACAACGATGGTTCATATCATTTGTTGCCAAAAGAACCAATATGTTCTGCAGACACTACAGAGTTTGTTCTTGCATGGATCGATATGTTCCAGTAAATAAGGAAGAACTTTCCATTGTTCAGGAAAGCTGTGCATCTTACATGTATAAAATATTGTCAATGTCCAACACCATACCAGCTCACAAGTTGAATCAGCATATGCCGGGTTTTTTTCAGTGAACAGTGGTAAGGATGTGCATATAATACTATGTTCCTCCCTTCTACTGATGTTGATGACACAAAATCAGTTGTAGTGTCTGATACTTCATAAGATTAGCTACTGTCTCGTCTCCAAATAACCTTTCCACGATACTGCAATGCTGCAAGTCAAGATGATATATTTTTGCAATTATTTTTTTTTGTTGGCAGAATTTTAAATGACGTAAATTTAATGTTACGACATATATCACAAAACCGTGTAATTTTGTCCTGCAAAAGAGGATTACTACAGTTACTGTGAAAAGGATTTATTCCACCCAGAATAAATTGTTGTCGGAGGAGGAGGATGAGGAGGAGGACGACGATGAGGAGGAGGACGACGACATAAAAGGAGGATTTATTGATCGGGTGTACAGAATACCATCACTCGTCATAACAATGGTGAAGAATCGTCGGTCTGTTTATTCGGATTAAAAACTGACTCTGAAATGGTCTCTTTTAGTCTTTGGTTTATTAATTAAAGTTGTTTCTTTCACTTACAGTCTTTAAAAGGCTATTTCGATAGCCGCTAACCTTAAGGTGGCTCTATACACCCACAGTTTATTCCAATTTTCAATAGAAGACCACAAAACATATACTTGTCAAATAGTAAAATGATGAAAGATGATTTTATATGTATTTTTATACAATTTTTAAAAAATTCCCTTTTTGACAATTACTAGTTATATTTATATATAGACAGCTAAATGATCTTACTAATAATGTTCAGTTTTTAATCACACTTATACAGTAACGTTTATACTATATATGTTGCCAAACGTTCACAAGAGCACTTCTAGTCCCATCACTATAGGGTTCCACTTAGCTCAACCATCGACATCTAGATACGGACGCCTGCAATAATGACATTCACAAGTCCACCATCATCACTATTTCTGGGGCTGTTGTCCTAGAACTGGTTGTAGTGAAACAAAGTCCTATCGGATCCAATCGTGTGCTACATCATGCTCATCGACCACTGTCACAACGCTACAAAGTCAACATTAATAAATCAACTGTATCAATATGCACAGTATATACATCCATGTAGGCAACAACCATAGGCAACAATATTTTAATATGTTTTACGGTGCGACATTTGGGCGAGCGCAGCATGTGCTCAAACAATGAATTATGATAAATCAATAAAAATAAAATTAACAACGTAAATGAATTTGATTGCAAAATAAAATAAAACATACCTATTTTTTCAGTAAATTTTCATTATTCATGGTTTATAAGATTTGTTATTTATTTATTTATTATTTTATAAGTAGAACAATAGTTTAATCTCAGATACAATGTTGTTGAATAATAAAGATTTTAATATAAATGTTCATTGCACTGTAATTATAACGTCAGTTCATTCCCTTGTTTTGCAGTAGACATTCTTTCTTATTAATTTTATTTTTTTTGGGGGGGGGGGGTTGTTTGCTTGTTCAATTTACGCTTAAATATAATTGCTTATCATATTAAAGGAACATGGAGTTGCCCCCCCCCCCCCCCTTGGGATGGAGGCATGTAATAAATGGAAGTGAAAATAAAGAAACCATTGAACTGCTAAAGAGCTGAAAAATTAGAATTTTCATGATTTTGATAATTATCCTCTACCGGCAAGGCGTGTGTGAATAGAAAATTCGGACATAGTTGCAAATTCATTCAACGGATTTTTTTGGCGTCAGTAAATCGGACCAGTAATGCATTGTTTTAATCGTCCCAGTACTTCCCTGTATTAAATCATGGCAATTTTTATCACTTCACACTCTCACGAGAATCAGCAAGACAATAAAAACAATAACGATGTATACGACATACAGTCAATGTTACCTCTAAAGTTCACCTCAGTACATTCTCAATCAAAAATAATCGAGTGATGTCACAAAGGTTTGCACATTAATCCGATAGATTTTTTCGGCATCAGTAAATTTTGACCCACAATTCATAGTACCAATGGTTTCCAAGTCCTCACGTTCTCGCGAGAATCAAAGTAAAACTTTTGAGAAGCATATAAGATATGTAATTTTAAGAAGTAACATCATGCTTTTTAAGTAAATAAAACAGTATACTTCGCTTACTTTTATATCTCAGGGGAGTTTTAAAGAGTCAGACGACACTTAACCAACGTGAACTTTGACGTCACAATAAGGGGAAATTTCTCTAACTGAAGTTATTGTAAATCTGCTGAAATTACCAAAATCCTCTCAAAATCTTGCAAAGCAAAAGAATGAGGACATTTCTTCAGATATAGGAAACAGTTGTAACTTGCACTCATTTGGATGAATGCTCACATTTATTTTATTCACTATAATTACGGTAATTTCCAGGAACGTAGCATTTTTGACTGTATATACTGATACGTTGTTACTTTGACTGTATATGCTGATACGTTGTTACACTGATACGTTGTTACTTTGACTTCATTAACTAATACGTTGTTACTTTGACTTAATAAACTGATACGTTGTTACTTTGACTGTATATACTGATACTTTGTTACTTTGACTGTATATACTGATACGTTGTTACTTTGACTGTATATGCTGATACGATGTTACTTTGACTGTATATACTGATACGTCGTTACTTTGACTTAATAAACTGATACGTTGTTACTTTGACTTCATAAACTGATACGTTGTTACTTTGACTTAATAAACTGATACGTTGTTACTTTGACTGTATATACTGATACGTTGTTACTTTGACTGTATATACTGATACGTCGTTACGTTGACTGTATATACTGATACGTTGTTACTTTGACTGTATATACTGATACGTTGTTACGTTGACTGTATATACTGATACATTGTTACTTTGACTGTATATACTGATACGTCGTTACGTTGACTGTATATACTGATACGTTGTTACTTTGACTTCATAAACTGATACGTTGTTACTTTGACTTCATAAACTGATACGTTGTTACTTTGACTGTATATACTGATACGTTGTTACGTTGACTGTATATACTGATACATTGTTACTTTGACTGTATATACTGATACGTCGTTACGTTGACTGTATATACTGATACGTTGTTACTTTGACTTCATAAACTGATACGTTGTTACTTTGACTTCAAAAACTGATACGGTGTTAATTTGACTGTATATTCTGATACTTAGTTACTTTGACTGTATATACTGATACGTCGTTACGTTGACTGTATATACTGATACGTTGTTACTTTGACTGTATATACTGATACGTCGTTACGTTGACTGTATACACTGATACGTTGTTACTTTGACTGTATATACTAATACGTCGTTACGTTGACTGTATATACTGATACGTTGTTACTTTGACTGTATATACTGATACGTCGTTACTTTGACTGTATATACTGATATGTCGTTACTTTGACTGTATATACTGATATGTCGTTACGTTGACTGTATATTCTGACACGTTGTAACTTTGACTGTATATTCTGATACGTTGTTAATTTGACTGAATATTCTGATACTTAGTTACATTGACTGTGTATACTGATACGTTGTTATTTTGACTGTATATACTGATACGTTGTTACTTTGACTGTATATACTGATACGATGTTACTTTGACTGTATATACTGATACGTTGTAACTTTGACTGTATAAACTGATACGTTGTTACTTTGACTGTATATACTGATACGTTGTTACTTTGACTGTATATACTGATACGTTGTTACTTTGACTGTTTACGCTGATACGTCGTTACGTTGACTGTATATACTGATACGTTGTTACTTTGACTGTATATACTGATACCTCATTACTTTGACTGTATATTCTGAAACGTTATTATTTTGACTGTATATACTGATACGTCATTACTTTGACTGTATATTCTGATACGTTGTTATTTTGACTGTATATACTGATACGTTGTTACTTTGACTGTGTATATACTGATACGTTGTTATTTTGACTGTATATACCAATACGTCGTTACTTTGACTGTATATACTAATACGTCGTTACGTTGACTGTATATACTGATACTTTGTTACTTTGACTGTATATACTGATACGTCGTTACTTTGACTGTCAAAGTAACTAAGTATCAGTATATACAGTCAAATTAACAACGTATCAGTATATACAGTCAAAGTAACAACGTATCAGAATATACAGTCAAAGTAACAACGTATCAGTATATACAGTCAAAGTAACAACGTATCAGAATATACAGTCAAAGTAACGACATATCAGTATATACAGTCAAAGTAACAACGTATCAGTATAAACAGTCAAAGTAACAACGTATCAGTTTATACAGTCAACGTAACGACGTATCAGTATATACAGTCAAAGTAACAAAGTATCAGTATATACAGTCAAAGTAACAAAGTATCAGTATATACAGTCAACGTAACGACGTATCACTATAAACATGTCAAAGTAACAACGTATCAGTATATACAGTCAAAATAACAACGTATCAGTATATACAGTCAAAGTAACAACGTATCAGTGTATACAGTAAACGTAACGACGTATCAGTATATACAGTCAAATTAACAACGTATCAGTATATACAGTCAAAGTAACAACGTATCAGAATATACAGTCAAAGTAACGACGTATCAGTATATACAGTCAAAGTAACGACGTATCAGTATATACAGTCAAAGTAACTAATAACTAAGTATCAGTATATACAGTCAAATTAACAACGTATCAGTATATACAGTCAAAGTAACGACGTATCAGAATATACAGTCAAATTAACAACGTATCAGTATATACAGTCAAAGTAACGACGTATCAGTATATACAGTCAAAGTAACGACGTATCAGTATATACAGTCAAAGTAACAACGTATCAGTATATACAGTCAAAGTAACAACGTTGTTAATTTGACTGTATATTCTGATACGTCGTTACTTTGACTGTATATACTGATACGTTGTTAATTTGACTTCATATACTGATACGTTGTTACTTTGACTGTATATACTGATACGTCGTTACTTTGACTTTATATACTGATACATCGTTACTTTGATTTTATATACTGATACGTTGTTACTTTGACTGTATATACTGATACGTTGTTACTTTGACTGTATAAGCTGATACGTCGTTACTTTGACTGTATATACTGATACGTTGTTAATTTGACTGTATATACTGATACGTTGTTAATTTGACTGTATATACTGATACTTAGTTATTAGTTACTTTGACTGTATATACTGATACGTCGTTACTTTGACTGTATATACTGATACGTCGTTACTTTGACTGTATATTCTGATACGTTTTTACTTTGACTGTATATACTGATACGTTGTTAATTTGACTGTATATACTGATACGTTGTTACTTTGACTGTATATACTGATACGTTGTTACTTTGACTGTATATACTGATACGTTGTTATTTTGACTGTCTTAAGAAAGTGCTGGTATATTGTTGTTATCCTGTTCCGTCCGTCCGTCTGTCACGTTTTACTTTCTCAAACTGCTCTTACATCGTATAAACTAGCAATCTGAACTCTTGGAGTTTGATTGGGGGTGTCATGTTGTTTTGTAAAATGGTTTCAAAAATTCTCTGGTAGTCCAGGGGGTCAGATAATTGGTAAAAAAATGACGTTTTTTCACAAAAAACCTTCTTCCTCGAACTCCTCCTACATTTTCAACAATGGCCAAATCATCTTTTGGAATATGTTTTGGAGTATCCTATAGATGCGCAATAAGGTTTCGGAAATTTCAATTTTGCCCTGGGGGTCATTTGGTGGCTGAGAAATGACGTGTTTTTTTTGTAAATCTGGTTTAAAAAACGTCATTTTTTTTGCAGTTGCCAAATGATCTTCTAGAATATGATTGGGGGTGTCATTTTGAAGTGTGATCAGGTTTCAGAATTTTTTTTTTCATCACAGGGATCGGTGGGCAACAAAAAATGACGGTTTTTTTGCAAATAAAAGCTACGTCATCCCTTGGGATATGATTGGAGCTGTCCTATAGATGTGCAAAAAGGTATTTAAAATTAAAATTTCATCCAGGGAGTCAAATAGTAGCAGAAAATTGACGTTTAATACTCCTAAAAAAAACTAGATCCCAGAACTCCTCTTATGATTTAATCAATAGACACATCATATCTTGGGATATGATAGGGGCTGTCCTATGGATCTGCAATAAGGTTTTAAAAATTCAAATTTCACCCAGGAAGTCAAATAATAGCAAAAAATTGACGTTTATCACTCAAAAAAAACTACATCCCAGAACTCCTCTTATGATTTAATGAATAGACATGTCACATCTTGGGATATAATAGGGGCTGTCCTATAGATGTGCAATAAGTTTTGAAATATTAAATTTAATCCTGGTAGTCAAATAGTAGCAGAAAATTAACATTATCCCATGTGCGGATCTAGAGATGGGGTCAAAGGGGGGGAGAGGGTCTAGATCCCCCCTCCAAAAATCAAATTTCTTTAAAATGCATTATAAAATTGCAAAAAATATGCCTTTAAGGTAACTCCAGTGTCTTTCGGATCCGGTTCTTTTTTTACACGGGGTGCTAAATTTCCGGTTATAATTCTGGCACACAACAAGTTTTTAAAAATAATTATGGTTTGGTCAAAACGTGGAAAATTTGTTAAAATATAGCATCTCCGTCGTTTAGAGGGATCGGAGAAAGCAAGGAAAGCGGCGAAATGTAAAAAGGTAAATGAGTGTGTAATATAATTGTACATATTGTATGCATTCTCCTCCAACAATTACACTGCGTTTATGTAGCTTGACGACCTCATGTGTCCTCCGGGACAAGGAGAGGATAAGTAAGTACTTGTGTAATTAAAACTACATAACACTGATTGGTGTTTAATCTACAGATAAAAATGTTTAAATAAACTGGGATAGAATGTATTTGACAGAAAGGGGAAGGGGGTACTACTGCACTCAACTATATGAGTTTTTTGACAGTCTCGACCTTAATTTTATATGTATAATACAGTTTCATTGAGTATATCAATTTAAGTGACTGTTAGATTGTGTCTTTTTGGTACATTTCATTTTTTTTACAAAGTTTGCAAAAAACAACTTGATAAATTTACATTTTCAATATGGGGGTACACATGTTCAAGAAACTATCAAGCAAAAACTAGATGGTCAATTTTGATAAACTATGTTTTTTTGTTAACACAATATGTAACTCTTAATAAATATTCTTTAAAAAATGTATGTAAACAGAATAACTTTTTTAGAATTTTTCAAAAATATGCAATTTTGTAATTTTTTGGGAAGGTGGTGGCAAGAAAAAATGTAATATTTTTTAATTTTCTGTAGAAAATCAATAAAAATTTTATGATTTAATGATAATCAATTGATTTGCTTAAATTATAACCTAACATGATGTATTTTAATTGGTGCATAATTTAATAAATTATGAGATCATGCATCATATGGTGTTAAAATTTGGCTGTTAAATTTTTGGACCTTGTGAGCTAAAGCTCACTGTAGGAAAACGAACGTGCAAAGGTATAAATATTTTGGTCTCTATAGTAAATTTATAAGTTGTTTTAACTATTGAAATTAAAAAAATGTTTGGTTTGACACGGATTTCTAAAACACTGGAGTTACCTTAAACCACCACCCCCACCCACCCACCCACCCCCCCCCCCCTTGCAAACTCGAATAACTGTCAACCCCCCCCCCCTTCCCCAGAAAAACTCTCTGGATCTGCACATGTATCCCTCCTTACACTGTAAATAAAATGACTTTTTTAAAAATAAAACAAGAGGCCCATGGGCCACATCGCTCACCTGAACAACAGTTCGTTGTAAATTCTATCTCATGGCATATGCTATTTCTATTTGAATCTTTCTCTTTAGAATCTACAATAGATGAGGATGTTTGCATAGTAATCTCACAAACTGTAGCAATGTAGTTCTTGGGAAGAAGATTTTTAAACATTTTCCCAATATACTTCTATGTTAAACTTTGAACCCCTTCTAGGACCCCAGTGCTGGTCCGGGGTCACGGCCTTACAATCTAGAATTTTCACTATTTGAGGATCATTGCATAGTAATCTCACAAACTGTAACATTGTAGTTCTCAAAAAGAAGATTTTTAAACAAGTTTCCTATATATTTCTATGTTAAACTTTGAACCTCTCTTGGTGCCCCAGTATAAAATCGGGGGAAACGATTTTAACAATTTAGAATCTACAATACCCAATGATGTATTCATAGTAATATCCCATACGTTGCATTGTAGTTCTTGAGAAGAAGATTTTTAAACATTTTTCTATATGTTAAACTCTGAGCCCTGCCTGGTGCCCCAGTTTTGTCCGGGGGTCATGATTTTTACGATTTAGATTCTTTACTATATATACAAACTTTTTTTAAATATTGGCATTTCTGGTGCAGTGGTTCTTGAGAAGATTTTTTTTAAAATTTTTTATACGCATTTCTATGTTAAATTTTAAACCCCGCCTGGGGTCCCAGTTTTGGTCCGGGGTCATGATTTTTATAATTTATAAACCTCACTATATATACAAACTTTTGTGTAAATATTGTCATTTCTGGTGCAGTGGTGAGAAGAAGATTTTTAAAGACACACACCTATACTCACTGTTTTGCAATTATCTCCCTTTTAAAAATGGTTTAGCCTTTATTTTAACAATTAAGAATCCACTTCCTATAAGGATGCTTTGTACCAAATTTGGATGAATTGGTCCAGTGGTTTTTGAGAAGAGGTCAAAAATGTGTAAAGTTTACAGACGTACAGCTAGACCGACAAAAGGACGTACGGACAACGGGTGATCAGATAAAAACCTTGCATTTATTTGATTTAATCGTTGAATGATCTATTAAATTCAAAATATAATTTGGGGTCTTATAAGATTTTATAAACTGTTAAAAAATGTTTTTTTTAAAATCACATTACACCTTGCATAATTGTCAAATGATCTATTGATATTTCTTATTTTCTACCTGGGGATCAATAACTAATATTAAAGTTAAAATAAATAGCAATAAATGATTAAAATAAAATGTTTATCCTCCACATCCAACCCCCCCCCCCTCCAAATCAAACCTCAGGTTCTAAAGATTCAGAGTCTTCTTACATTACATGTGTACAGTAGCGAATTATAAATCATTTTTGATTGGTATATTTCTCTAGATGTTCATTAAAATTTTGGAAATTACTTTTTAATTTTTTAATTTTTAAACAAAATGTTATATATATGTATTCGGGGCAATTGTAAAGTCTCCTAAACAAAGCAGGTTCATTATTAGGCTAGGAATTACATGGGTCAAACACGTACTACATATCAATAAGATAAAATACTTTATTATTTCCAGTTCTAGAAAGTCAGGGTGTCTCCAAGGGGGTATAACCTATATACCATTTGATGCGCAATTTATGACACAAAGAGCAAGAATAAATGTTGTTTAGGGATGGGAATCTCAAAAGTTATCAAAATATCCCCTTACCAAAATATAAGGCCTCTGGCAAATAGTTGCTGCAAATTTGCGGAACATTTGCTGCAAATTTGTAGCAAACAGTTGCCGCAAAGTTGCGGCAAGTTCAGAATTCGTATGCAAATTAGCTTCTGGTGAACTGTTTGCGGCAAAGTTGCGGCAAGTTCATAATTCGTATGCAAATTAGCTTCTGGCACACTGTTTGCGGCAAATTTGCCGCAAGTTCAGAATTCGTATGCAAATTAGCTTCTGGCAAGCTGTTTGCGGCAAAGTTGCCGCAAGCTTACATAAACAGTACAATGAGCAACCTAAAGATATAATTACAACAACAGAAAAACAAGTAATAAACACTAATAATCATTTTATTATGGTTACTAATACTATGGTTTTTCAATCAATTTAAAATAACTTCTACTGAAGGTTAACAAACATAACTTAAACAGTTGCAGCAATATTGGAGATAAAAAACTGGATCGAGTTTCAACATGCTTATAAAGGACACCAGTTAAAATTAATAATCATATCTTTAAATTTTACACATTTTATAAATTTCAACTTAACATGAAAAACATGAAAATGATGAACAAATCATAATGAAACTTGACAAATAGTACTCAACCGATCGGTGATGATTTGTTGCTGCAGATTGATAAACTTGAATGCAGTTTAATCACACAACGCGCACAGACGGGCTTCATATAGTTCACAATTAAGTCCTGCATGATCACTGGCCGTATTGCGATCGATCGAGGCATTCTTTATGGGAATTCCCAACGTCCTTTTTGTGACAGTTCCGCATGCTCTCTAATTCAAATTCACACATAAACAAACACACAAACAGCTGACTATCAGAATATCACAATAATATCCACATTGGAATTGTCGGACTTCAGCACTGTCGTTTATATGCTCATCTCCGTAATCTTCAACAAATTACGTCTTCACTCCTTTTTTGGTTGCATCTTTTAATTATAAAATCAGTGAGTTGACTGTCTTTCATTCATGGTTTTCTTTAGATCTGTGTAGACCGGCCAACAGGACAGACCTTTTGGGAGGATAAATAAATTTTATATAAGCACAATGGTTTTCAAATTTTAAAGCAAAGAAAAACAAGTTATCATATTCAAATTCTATTATACATATATAGCTATACAAATTTGCTCTACTAACTCTGAGAAAAACATGAATTCTTGTCTTTTTGTCATATATAAATGGAAATCATATACAATATTCTTATAGTCAATATGTAATGATAATTTTCGAAACTTGACGATGTTTAAATAAATTTTAAATTATTTGTTCATACATCACAAGTCAAGTAAAATGTAAAAAAAAAACGATAATAATTGGCGTTTTCATTGATCCGATACCCGGCATTTTCATAGGGACAGTCTTAAACTGTTAAACCCATTATAAAAGTAGATCACAGTCTTTCGTTTTATATGTTTTATATCTAATAACAAATATGTTTAAACTGCCATTCAACAAATATATATTTGTATTGCTCAACTTACTTTTTCAAAAACGGCTCATGCAGATGGTGCAGCGGATGTTGGCACTCGATTCATTCACTCATATTCGTCCTCTGTTTCACAGTTAAACACTCCATTGACAATGTTGTTTTTTTACCTTGTGTACAGCTAATTCATTTCAACATCTCGGTAATGGCAGACAACATGGCAGCATCGAATGTGACAATTGGCGGCTAGCTATTGATCGACCAATCAGCGCGCGCGTAGCTTAACATTAAAACAAAAGTAAAAGTAGAAACAAACAGCATACGGTAAATTCTTTATTCAACATCAAGCTGTAGATACTCGATCAAATCTAAGTAGACTGATATTTGAACTGAGGAAAAAAGAATATACCGTTACAAAAGAACAGACAGGTTAGTGTTCTCGTAATACGTGGGGTTGGGGGGTCAAACTGTCTTTTATATAGTGAAACATCATAATCATGCGATTGAAGTTGATCTTAACTCGTAATATCGGAAATCTTAATTGAAACTCTCTTAGAATAAAACTTTTATCCTAAAATATTTATTAGATTTATTTATTTCTTCTCTTTACAAAATAAACAAAATTATAACAGCAATTTAATTATAATTGACAGACTTAAAGTTGTGTTCAATATGTAAAATTTTATAAGTCTAATTTCTGGCAAAGCTTTGGCAAGCTCAGAAAGTAATAAAACAGAGAAAAAAAGAAGAAAAGTTTGTGGTAAACTTCTGGCAAATTTTAAGGAGTTTGCCAAAAGTTTGCCACTACTGGCAAAAAAGCTGCAAACAAAATTGAGTGTCTGGTAAACTTCTGGCAAAATAAAAGATGTTTACCAGAAGTTTGCCACTACTGCCAAAGATCGGCAAACAAGTTCAGAAGTTTTCTGGTAAACTAATCAGTTTGCCACAAATTTGCTGCACATTTGCCGCAAACAATTCATTTTGGTAAGGGTCATCATTTCCTATTTCAAGGGGGGGGGGGGGTAGGGGTGGGGGTTTAAAGACAACGCCTGGGGGTCATGTACTTTATACCATTTGATGCATTATAATGGCATTAGAAACAATTGAGAATATATATATATGGTCAAGTGGTGGGGATCTCAACAGTTTTCAAAATATTTGGTATTTTCCTGTTCCATGGGGTCAGAACAATCCCATATGGTCATGGCCTATATTATATTTGATGCATCATAATACATTAAGAAAAAAAAGACTCCTTCCTTCCTATCATATTTCATATAAACATGATAAGTCTCTACACTTAGTACATGTAATACACAAATTTGATACAAAATCTAAGTCTGACAAATGAAAAAATAACTTTTGCAATTAAAATGACAGAAACTGTACAAATGCAATAGAATAGGTAATGATGATAAGCTTATTTAAAGGGGCATTGTCACGATTTTGGTCAAAATTTATTTTTCCGATTTTAAAGTTTACAATGCTTCAGTAAGGCATTTCTAATAGTCAACCAAAATTTGTGTGTCATTCGTTGAGTTATAAGCGAGTTACACAGCTTGAAATTCTTTGCTATGTAAACAAAGCTGGTATATTGAACCTATGTAAACAAAAACAGGTCACAAGCCTTGTTTACATGACAAAGAATTGTGAGCCCTGTATCTTGCTTATAACTCCATGAATGACTCTCAAATTTCATTTGATCATTAGAAATGCATTTTTTAAGCATTTTAAATATTAAAAACAAAAAAAAATAGAATTTGACCAAAATCGTGACCATGCCCCTTTAAATATAAAAAGATGATGATACAGTATGCTGGCAAAGGGAGATCACTTATTTAGAAAGTGAAAGTAAAACTTATACCTATACCGGTGGCTTATAATATTGTTAAACTACATGTTTTATGCTTACCCATATTGGTCAACATCATAATGATTATCCAATAAGAGCACAATATGAATCCCTTTTGCTGATCATCACAAAAGAAACGTTTATGCATGTTAATTAATCCTTTTCTGCATATGGAAAACACAAAACGGTATGTACACCACGTGAAACCCATCTAACCGAAGAGCTGGGTAAAACTAGTACCTGCTAATGCGACCTGCAGACCTGTGTTAAGTACGTAACTTCAGACAAAGATCGGTTATTTGTAACATGCATGTATTTTTATAATTTATTCTTCAAAACCCGCTGCACTATTTTATTAGGTATATAACTATGTAAAGCACACATTTCAGTCTTAAGGTGGTACAGGACACCTGCATATTGTGATGTACTCCCTATTGAAATCTACACAATAAAGTATAAATATAATATTTTCCCCCAAAATAATGTTACCTAACAGTGAAGCGCAATGGGTTAGAGCATTAACTATGTGTTTGTAAGTAGAGAATTCAAATCCTGCTGGGGCTTTTCTATTTTTTACTTAAGGTATCTCATTCCTCACGTTTTGATTTCATTGCGCAGATGATCATTATATTTTAAATGAATATGATTTTATTTATTAAATCACAACAAAAATATTATTATTTCATAATAACACAACATTCATAAAGAAAATCCATTTGAATTCAAGAAATAAACAAGTTTTCGGGGGAACTATTTTTTCATGCGGAAGGTTTTTTAGACGAAAATGACAGAAACAAGCAATTTTATGAATTTTCAATATACTTTTCTTTTTATTATACTTTATTCATTATTCACATTTTTAAGGTTTGATAGGTTTGTAACATATTCTATAGGTCCTGTGTGACATGTACAAAATTAAATCTTGAGAGAGTGATAGACGTTAAGCATAAAAACATCCAAATATATAGAAAATGTCTGAATATTTGTAAGCCAATTTATGCGAGAATTTTACATTTGAATCCATATATCTAAAATTTGACAACACTGACCCCCATGTTTTATTAAATCAAAATGATACTGAATACATATCTAGGCAAAATGGATTAATCTTATAAAATTCTTGATATTCAAAAAGTTTTTATTTCAAATCAAATTGTAACTATTATAGAAATTGTCTATTTTAAGTGCAAAAAGGTCACACAAAAATTAACGCAGCTTCGTACAAACTTTGTTCGTAATCCCTCTATTCAGTGTGACCATTGTGCATAATTAAAAACAATATTTGAAGATATAAGTTTGCTCAATCAAAAATACTGACAACAAATCATAATTAGGCTAAAAATGCATTTTAGGTGCAAAAAGGTCAAATTAAATTGGCCATAACTCTGAGGGATGAACACTGACCCCCCATTATCTTTGTATTTTTTAAGTATGTTTTGTCTACAGATTTCAATGATATACTTCTCAAGATATTCTTGATTCAGGAGTGGGATGCCTTAAGTTTCAAAAATTTTAAAATCTTATTTTTTTATTTTATGTTTTGCCAAATACATGTACTGTAAAATTTTAAAATTCTAAAACAATACCATTTTGATTATAAGGCACTTTTATCCACATAAAGATCAACATGCGTCTTATACCACCTTAAATCAGTAATTATCTTCTGTTCTGGCAGTTTTCCATTGAAAATCACTGTGCAATAAAAGTATGTCATTTATGTTGCACTGTTTAAAATCTTCTTTGTTGCAACTACATGTACAGGCAGGTTTTTGTTGTTATCAAAATATTCTGATGTTTATTTATCCCTGAGGAGTGTGTGTGTGTGTGTGTGCGGGGGGGGGGGGGGGGGGTCAGAGTAATACATGTAATTGTGTTTGCAGGGGAGGGGTGGGGGGATTGGGGTCCGAGGTGTATTTTTGGTAAATTTACTATTACGGTAATATAAATGAATTTTCAAGGGGGAGGGGGGCCTAGACCCCTCACTCCCACCCCTTCTCTAAATCCGTGCACACAATTAATGATGTTGGCACATAGAAGCAAATCTAAAGCCGACAACCGTCGAGGGGAGGAGCATAAATTAATTTTGTTTGTAATAATTATATAGACCATACTTTCTATGACATGCAATGCTAAGATTTTTGATTAACTTAAAATTCACATGCAAAAAGTTCAACCCCAAATTGTACATAATTATGGGATGGAATCTCAATTTATGAAATTGTAATTTTTAAAAATTACCGGAAATTGCATGTATCCTTTGTTTTTACTAAAACTGGTACAAAACAGTGTTATTTAGGGGCAAACACGTGTATATGAGGGAAAAAAAATAATCAAAATCGTTACCATTCCCCTTTAAACACACGAGTAAAGCGGTTAAACAAGACTGTTATTACTCCCCGAAAGCAAACTATTCACGTGCTTTCTTTGAGAAAAAAATTATATGATATTCTTTTAAAATCATTGTATATTCAATAAATCAATGACAATGTCTCTCGTAGGATTTTATCTTGCTACAATTGACTTCAAAATGGTCTAGGTCATTGGGTTCAGACCGTGCATAAGGAATTTGTTATATTTCTTTTTTAAATATTTTTTATATATCTTATATTTCTATGGAAAATTGTCCTTCCTGAAAATCACTGAATTAACAAATTTCAGGCTACTATCATTACAAAGAACACGATCAATGCATATCAGATCCTTGGCAAAAGGTACTTTTTGCTGAAATGCATATTCACGCAAAAGAATAAGCGATGCCAAATTTATTTCATTATATATGTTTTATATGTATGTTTTAAACCTTCTATATATTTCATAACTATATGCAACCAAATTATGGACGGAAAATTTGGCTACCATAATTTTGTATAGATTACTCTGATTGAGAATAGTTATGATTCCCTTAATGGTTGGTTATTACTTAATTTAGATACTATATATACATAATTCTTGAATTCCGCAATAATGAGAAGGAGTTATGTTCCATCTTTCACGCAATGAAGGCGAAACAAAGAACAGTGTTTGATTTCACACAGTGATTTTTTAGTAAAAGGTGTGAGCAGCGATTTTTGTCTTCCAACATTAGTGATGATTGAAGCTAATGTACCTTTTTACTTGTTTTATTTTTATTAATTATGTTCTATGGACATAAAATCGGTAAGTGTTCATCACACTGAGGGAGAAATGCAATCCAAAATAATAAGCAAATTGTCAAAGAATCACGGTTAATGATGATATAAAGAACAAAACAGTTATTCGTTCAAAATCGTGATAACATTGAACAAGACCCCGCCGAAGTATTGATTCCTAGCTAGACAAGGCTTACCACCGTGATCGATGTCTGTGGATGATAAGTGCCAAATTTACACAAATTCGTCTACTCTAAAGTTGACTTTCCAGAAAATTACTACTTTCTCGAGAATTTACAAACTACACGATGCCTAGCAGATATTGGGCAAAAGGCACTTTTTGATGAAAAGCATGTTCACTTAACAAAACAAGCGATGCAGGATGTATCTTTTATATATTACTATTAACGGTTTCTTTGTATACTTACATGAAGTATCTTGGTATCGGATATGAGTAAGAAAAATCTAAATCATGTTCGAGCTTATTTCAAAACCTTTAATAGTTCTTCATATTAGTGTTTTAATTTTGGTTATCTATGTATTAATATAAAAAAAGAAGACTTTTGTTCTTCCTAAAACTTCTCCTTGAAGGTTTATCAAAGTGAAAACTAATAATAAAGGCTTCAATTTAATGCACTGCGATACATCAACAGTTTACTTGGTAATCACCTTTGAGAAATCATAGAAATCTGTTTGTCTATGGGATATGTTAAACAAATATAATATCAGTCAACGAGCTAAATAAAAACTTAAAATTAAATATCTGACAAATTATGATTACTAATTGACTTCATTTTTAATAAACGCTTATTGCAAAATGCATGTACACGTAATTCTGGTTGTTCATCCAGAGTGATGTTGCATGAGATATAAATCTTAATTTTCATACATGAAGAAGCTCTATAGTCGACTTGGATTTCCAATGATGCATCAACAAAACAGCTCTTTATCTACTGGATATTTTTTTTAATTGAGTGTTGTTCAGTCCTTTGGGTTTAGATATAAGTTGTTAAATGGTGAGCATTTTTCAACAACAATTCAGAGAGAAATTAGAACAAACATTCTAAATTCTTATCCATTTAAATTGTAAACAATGAAGTGTTATTGTAATAACTAAAAGAAAACAGAGTATTGAGAACAATATGATACGGTAACAACTTCAACAGTTGTTAATTGTTTTTGCTTTTCTGGATGAGTAATTTCAGGGTGTTTCTATTTCAAAGCAGAATTAGGTTTTTTACTCGACTATCAAATTTACATCGACATCAGCGATCTACACATAAATCAGACTCCTTCCATTGTCAACTTCGGGAAGATGTTTTAATAGACAAGACATTGTTTGTTACGTCACACGGGAAACCACTCCGAATTTTCAGATATAGAACGATGCTTATTTTAAAAGGTGACAATTTTAATGAACTCCGACAGTACCGACAACGAAATTGTGTGTCCAATTTCACCGGGCAGCGGAAATTCGTCAAATGGTATCAAAGGTAAATTGATAGGTATTGGTATTTTCTGTCGATATTTTTGATTTCAAATAAAAAAAAAAGATAACAATTTATTTTTTCCGTGATTTTTTGTAGACATTTATGCCGAGGACTCCAAAGAAGATTGTATTTCAGAGGAAGAGACCCTCAATGAAAATTTGAATAAAACATTATTGGGGGCCACCGACAAAAGCAAAAACGAACTCTTGACCTTCCTGCAAGTCAAAAAAGACCATCAGATCAATTTTAAAAGAGGAACGCACCCAAAGGAATTGAATAAAGTGTTATCCCAACCTTCAAGACAAAGGGGATCAAGTGGACACCGCAAAACCTCATTTCCACGGCCTCTGCTGCATAATGCTTAACAACGCAGACATTAAGCCCGATTTGAGAGAAGGCATCATGAACATGTTCAAACCTTTCATTGAATACCAAAGAGACGGTAGCAACTGGGTACTGTCCAAGATCCTCGGAGTTACCATTCATATTGTGCGATACGATCTTATGAAAGACTCCATATATATACCGTCGCCAGCAAAACTTGCCAGCAAAAAGGCCATGTCGACGTCTAGAATACCGATCAATAATGTTTCATGTGGTCGCTATTAGCTGTCATCATTCCAGCGATGGAGGATCCGCAACGAGTTTTAAAATATATGCAACACATTGACAAGCTCGACTTCACAGACATTCCAATACATGTCCGGGTCGGAGCTATTCCTAAATTCGAAACGAGAAACGACATATCATTTATGTGTTTGGCTACGAAATGAGAGAAGCACACCCTCTACATCTAACCAGAGAAAGAGGATTAAAACACGTGGATCTCTTCGTCCTAACCAGGGGGGGGGGGATAAATCTCATTACTGCTGCATAAACAACTTTAACATATAAATGAATATGGAGAAAAAGGAAATCAGCTATTTCATTGCCATCATTATCTCCAAGGATTTTCTAAAAAAAAAAACCGGGTTTTTAGAAAAACACGTGCCTTATTGTGAAGTACACGGTGCACAGCGGACCTAAATGCGAAACGATGAGGACAAATGGCTAGAGTTCTGCGATGTTTCCAAGCAACTCAAGGTTTCAATTGTAGTCTATGCCGACTTTGAAATCATGCTCAAGGGGTATTACGGTCGTCCACCATTTACTATTTAGCTAGCAAAACACATGCTCCCCGGGTTTACTTACAAGGCTTTTGGACGTTCTTCTAACACTACAATCATGTGACATGCCGTGACCATGATTCGGCTGACCAGTTCATTGACCGTCAAATCAAACTGGAAAAACGAGCTTGTGAGGGTCTTACGCTATTCAAAACCAATGATTTTGTCTGACGAAGAGAACGAAGCATTCCAGGAAACGACTGTATGTTACATGAGTAACAAATAATTGGGGAAAATTGCCGTTCGTGATCATTGTCACGAGATGGGAAAATTTTGAGGGGCAATTCACACTAATTGTAATATATATCTGCGACTCGGATAGAGGATATCAGTATTTTGGATTCGATCTTATTTGAAGTTATTTTCTTTTCATGAATGAAACTGTACATCTTGAGCTTAAGGTCAATAAATCCTTGCAAGTTATGGCCTTGGCACTCGTCCTTCATTTTCAAGAACCTTTGTATTTAGATTGTTGTGAAGAATATGGGTTTCGGGGTAATCACTGAAGTCAAAGTGATGGTGATCCTCCCTCGTGTCTACGCATTTATTCTTGTTAGATATATATATATATATATATATATATATATATATATATATATATATATATATATATATATATATCTTTGCTTATTGACGCTGTGTCTGTAAAAACAGAAAACAGCGCGATCACCATACATTTTCTTGATGTAGCTGATATGAAAATCATACATCAAGACATGTGTCAGTTTTGGAAATGGTAAGTTCTTCATAGATGGGTCGATTTAAAGCTAAATTTAAATTGGTTAATTCTACTGAGGCTAGATCTTTGTTGAAGATTCTGAAGGATTTAAATCTGGTGAACGAATTGAATATCCACTCGCTTTTCCATTGTCTTCCCAAAAACGCTGTTGTTCATGTGTGTAGTTTGTGAAAAATCTTTTTCAAAATCGTTGGTGGCGTTCTTCCGTTTGATCTTATTAAAATTGATGTAGGCTTTAAGCCAATAGTTCTGCTTAAGAAACAGTATCCGATGAACTTTGGTCAGTCTCAACCCTAATGCTTGGTATAGCTGCAATTTTCTGTAGTGGACTACATAGCGTTTTTTTATCAACAAGATTGTAAACTAGCTTGGTACAAGTGCCTTCTTTCATCTCAAGCTTGGCCAAGAGCTCTGTTTGATAAGCGGATAGCATCTCAGGCTTAATTTGAAAGGACTCAGGAGCTAAAGGATAGTCATGCAATTTTATGGCAATTGACGTTAATTGACGAAATTGGAAAGTGTCGACTTAATTAATCGAATCTCCCCAACGAAAACGTAATTTATGTATTTTTTATATTATTTATTTGATCTTTATTTGCTTAAATTTGCTGATGGCATTCATAATATAATGGGCGTCATACTCTTTGAGGTTACGAAAAATACTGATATCCTCTATCCGAGTCGCAGATATAGATTACAATTAGTGTGAATTGCCCCTCGAAATTTTCCCATCACGTGACAATGATCACGAACGGCAATTTTCCCCAATTATTTGTTACTCATGTAACATATAGTCGTTTCCTGGAATGCTTCGTTCTAAATCATTGGTTTTGAATAGCGTAAGACCCTCACAAGCTCGTTTTTCCAGTTTGATTTGACTGTCAATGAACTGGTCAGCCGAATCATGGTCACGGCATGTCACATGATTGTAGTGTTAGAAGAACGTCCAAAAGCCTTGTAAGTAAACCCGGGGAGCATGTGTTTTGCTAGCTTAATAGTAAATGGTGGACGACCGTAATACCCATTGAGCATGATTTCAAAGTCGGCATAGACTACAATTGAAACCTTGAGTTGCTTGGAAACATCGCAGAACTTGAGGCATTTGTCCTCATCGTTTCGCATTTAGGTCCACTATGTACCGTGTACTTCACAATAAGGCACGTGTTTTTCTAAAAACCCGGGTTTTTTTTTGTTTTTGTTTTTTTTAGAAAATCCTTGGAGATAATGATGGCAATGAAATAGTTGATTTCTTTTTTCTCCATATTCATTTATACGTTAAGGTTTATGCAGCAGTAATGAGATTTATCTCCCCCCCCCCCCCCCCCCTGGTTAGGATGAAGAGATCCACGTGTTTTAATCCTCTTTCTCTGGTTAGATGTAGAGGGTGTGTTTCTCTCATTTCGTAGCCACCCATCTGTCTTCGTCTTCAAATTGATATTACACGATCTCAAAGGAATTTTATTGGATGAATCACCCACCCTCTCAACTACAATGTAATCTACATGTAACTACGATACAAAATACTATCGTGCATCAACGAACTGCATGAGCGTTGCATTTTCTCATTATACCATGATCTGATGTGAGTGTTGTCTTTATTCTCGTGGTAAAAAGACTCGCATCAAATCATGATGATTAGAATACGCAACGCTTATGTTTTCAGTTCATACTACATGTATATAAATAGTGCCTGCTTGGGAGGGTACCAGTATATAAATAGTGCCTGTTTGGGAGGGTACCAGTTGAAATTGACACCCCGAGAAAACCATTGTCAACCGACGCGAAGCGGAGGTTGACAATGGTTTTCGAGGGGTGTCAATTTCAACTGGTACCCTCCCAAACAGGCACTATTTATTTTATTATACTGAATGTCATAATTTTTATAGCAAATTTTACTGCTTTTATATAGAAAAGACGTGAATACTACGGCGAACCGTACGCGCATAATTAACGCGCATGTAACAATTCGTTCTATCGGCCCGTTGCTAAGCGTGCGAGGGAGAGAGAACGGATTGTCAACTGCGTCTAAACCAATCAGATTGCAGTATTTAACATGAAAGTATAATAATTGAAATTAACACACCTCGAAAACCACTCAGCTTCGCGTCGGTTGACAATGGTTTTCGAGGGATATCAATTTCAACTGGTACCCTCCCAAACAGGCACTATTTATTTTATTATACTGAATGTCTTAATTTTATAGCAAATTTTTCTGCTTTTATATAGAAAAAACGTAAGTTCTACGGCGAACCGTACGCGCATAATTTACGCGCATGTAACAATTCGTTCTATCGGCCCGCTGCAAAGTGTTGCTAACGCTGAGGGTATGAGAACGTCTAAACCAATCAGATTTCAGTATTTAACATGAACGTATAATAAATAATATTATTTAAAAGAAAATACAATTATTGTATATTTTGTTTCGATGCTTTGGCAAATAAAACATTTACTAGTATTTGTTTGGTGGTGGTGGTGGTGGTGGTGGGGTAATATAATACGTGTAAGTAAAGGGGTTCATGTAGTTTTAATCATAGTTCAATTACATGTATCTGTCTCAAAACAAATATCACATGTTTATTGGAAAGTAACCCAAACATAGAATATCATAACAAACTGCTTTAAAATAGATCATACAGCAGTCCTCTTCCTACGATAACACATACTTATGCTAATTGCAATTATTATAAAGTAATTACTGTTCTTTGTTTCTGATTTATATTAAAATGCTATATTCAGAATTCAGTGACGTCACCTTCAGAACTCTCGCGCCCGCGAAGTTCATTCGATAATTTTATTTTCGCGATATGTTCCCTAAAAATAAAAACATTTTGATATAATTATGGCTATAAAGCATTTTTTTTTACTGTTCTTTCTCTAATTTTCTATCTCAATATTATTTGTTCACATTCATAAATCAACAATTCAAACTTCATATTTTTTAAAGTCGATAACGCAGATAGCAATAAGACTGGTAAAAGTCAATAAGGTGATTTAAAGTATATAGAAATCACAAGATACAATTCAATTTATTTGCATAAATAAGAGGTTATAATACTTTATAGACTGACAATTCAATAAAAAGAAGGAGAATTTATAAGTTGAAACACAACAAGTGTAGGCCCCGATACGCTTCCGTACATAGATGCAAGATGCAACATAATTATGACACAAGGTTAGCTTTTTAAAAAGCTAAGAAAGTCAGCCAGCGGAATTTTAATTTTAGGTCAAAAGTGAATACACACTCTTTTAAAATATAAGATACATGTTAATAGTTTCCAGAACAATAATAATATGTGGGTGGCGTGCACATTTAGTTTGCACCCTTATTTTTATGGCTGTACATGTAGGTGAGGAGATAAGCGTGTAGCGACGTACAAGCAATGTTTGACTGCACACCTACTTAATACTTAAAGTTGTAACTTTGCAGACATAGCTCTTTGGTTTTCATGGTCTCGTCGCAAACCACTATTAATATTTAATATTTACTTTTCAATCTCACTAAGAGAGTAGAAAAGATATGACGCGGACTCCGGACTGTGGCTGAAGACGTCTTACAATACATCGATGCGCAGTTTGACCTAGAAACTGACCAGTTTCATAACTTCTTCGAATTTCTCTAATACGAACTGTCTAATTCCTTCCCAGAATTCCAATTTACGCAAGCGCAATTGAAGTTTCATCCTAACTTAATTAGTCAGCCCGCGGGCTGTATATTGCGAAAATATTGTTATCAAATGAATTTCGCGGTGGCGGGAGTTCTGATGGTGCGTCACCTCACTCTAAATCTAGCTGTAGGATACACATGTAGAATGACATTTGTGGAATCATTGGAATTCGTGTATGCTTAATTTTCATGGATTTCGTTAATGCCATGAATTTTACTCACACGTATCATATTACCCCCCCCCCCACCCCACCCCACCACCATCAACACCCCTACCAACAAAATAAATGTTTTATTTACCAAAGCGTCGAAACAAAATATACAATAATTGTATTTGCTTTTATATAATATCATGCATGAACTGATAGCATGAGTGTTCCGTTTTCTAATCATCATGATTTGATGCGAGTCTTTTTACCACGCGAATAAAGACAACACTCACATCAAATCATGTAATGAGAAAATGCAACGCTCATGCAGTTAGTTCATGCATGATAGTATTTGGTATCGTAATTACATGTAATTACATGTAGATTACATTGTAACTGAGAGGGTGGGTGATTCATCCAATAAAATTGCTTTGAGATCATGTAATATCAATTTGAAGACGAAGACAGATGGGTAAAACATTGTTTAGCCTCATCGATGGGAGACCGTTGTAACATCGTGATTATTGAATCATGATCATAATTTGGGGGTAGGACTGCTCATGTCTACCACCCCTAAATACGATTACAAATGCAGATATTTGGATGTTTGACATTAAAAGAAATATCTGAATTTTAGAGTTTAAATTCCTTTATTGTGGATTGAATTTCATGGAGCCAATATTTGGTTTTTTTTTAATAGGTTAATGGTAACATTTCGTGGAATTACTTGTATTATAAATAATAAATATATTAATACTATTATTCATTATTCGTTGTGGATTTAAATTCATGGATGACATTAACGAAATCCATGAAAATTAAGCATACACGAATTCCAATGATTCCAAAATGTCATTCTACATGTGTATCTTACAGCTAGATTCAGAGTGAGGTGACACACCATCAGAACTCCCGCCCCCGCGAAATTCATTAGATAACAATATTTTTGCAATATGTTCCAAAGAAATGTAAACATATTTTTGTCGATATACATATAATGTATACATGTTCATTGTTATATGTAAACATTTCTATCTCGATATGACTAAAACCCATTCTTACATTATTGTTTTAAACGTATTTTGTTAAGTCGATCTAGCATATAGCAAGAAAACTGATCAATTACTACACGGTGATTTAAATTATGTTAACTCACCTCAATACAATGCAAAATGTTTGCATAAATAAAACGACATAATAGTTTATGTGTTGATAAGACGATAAAAAGTATGACGATGTATAAGTTATAACACAACATGTGTAGGCCCCGATACGCTTCCGTATCTATGGTGTCAGAGTACGGCATTAGTAAGTCATTTTACCCATATAAAATCAAATTCTCTAAAAGGATTTGTAACTTGCATGTCAACATAATTATCTTGCATGTCGACATAATTATCTTGCATGTTGACATAATTTTCTTGCATGTTGACATAATTTATCTTGCATGTAGAGGGGGCAGAAATATGCCACCATAGTTTCAATGATGAAAATCACGGCTGTGTGAATTTCTTTTTTTAAAGGGCTGGCGAAACGATTTGTCAATGAAATCGTCCTTTCTCCTAGACATAGTTCAGTAAATGACTTATGACAATATAAAATTCGATATCAACCAATTACATAAAATTGATTCAATAATGTATACAGGTGTGGTGTGTATTTAGATACTCCTTAAGAAAATGGCGATCACTGGCAGTTTTTCAAAAAAATAAGTCTCTGTAGATATTTTTTTTCAGTTTATTGATTCAAAATGAGGTCAACATACCGTTGACAGATTTGCTAATGCAAATAACAAAAAGTTACAAAGATTTAATTCTGGTTTTTTGTTGGGTTTTTTTTTTTGGTTTTTTTGTTTTTTGTTTTTTTTTTTGGAATCCTGGCACAGAGGCTTTGAATTGTTTCACACAAGATTAGAGAAACGAAAATAATTGGCTTGTGCCTCTAGTTTCTTTAGTTATTAAAACTATTAAATATGTAATTAATTGCAATACTAAGCGGACTTTGATTGTCCCAAAATGGGTTTAAGCGCCTTATTGGCCCTATGTGTTCAAAGATAACTTGAAAACGTTTGTTTACTAGTACGTTTCAGATGTACTCAAGTTTGAAGACAGTACAAAGATTTTTATTCAAAGAATGAATAAAAATTCCATATTTGGTTCTGAAAGGTTTTATTCTTCAGTACTGTGGTTTCATTAATATTCGTGGGTATCAATTTTCGTGGATTCAATGAAAATCACAGTTTCAATGATACGTTAATTCGTGGCCAATTATTCTATCAATACAAAATGTTAGTAAAATTGCACTTCAATGAACATTTAATTTCGTGGATGAACTTAACAACGAAATCAACAAAAATTGGTATTCAACGAATATTGATGAAACCACAGTATTAGCTATCCGGCTGGACGCTACAAAAATGTGACTGATTTGATTGTTTTATATTTCTGAGGTGTGTACTGCAGTGAAAGGCCCTGGTACACTAAATATTCTTGATATGGTCCTGGTACGGAGGTACTGCAGATGATTGAATTTTTTAAAACTGCTATTTAATGTTACGGCCCTGGTACTATGGTACTGCAGACGACAATAGTGTTTATATACTTTTTACATGTGTATGTTAGATTCCTTGTGACGGCATATTTATTGACTGGACCTGGTACGATGGTACTCCAGCCGATATTATTCAAATAAATTATTGGTAATATTGAGAAAGGTCCTGGTACGAAAGTATTGCAGATGACTTGGTACAATTAAAATATATTAATTAACGATTTGTTCTATTTTACAGAACGTTAGAATCATCTGATAAAATGTTCCTGGTATATATAATGATTTCGCATACTTAGACTTGATGTTTTTAGATATACATATTCATGTATATGTATTCATTTTGTACGATTTGCAGATTTATTTTCGGTGGGGAGGTGGAGTAATCTACTTTCAAGAATACAAGACCCAAAGCTCCAAGAGTTGGCCGAACTCCTACCATCGTACTGTCTTAAAGCAAGGGCCGATAATACAACCAAGAAATACAGGTACACATTTAACAGATCTTCTAAGTGGTGCAAGACTTTTGAACCTCATGTCAAAAATCTACCAACAACAGATGTGAATGTATCTTTCTTTTTTTTACATTGCGAAAACTTTTAAATCTGCTCTCAAAATAGAAGAGGCTGTTCAGGCTATAGCTTGGGCACATAAGCTGGCAGGTTTTTCAAACCCATGTGATTCAACTTTGGTGAAGTTCACAAAGGAAAGTTGTTACCGTCTTCCTTGGAAGACGGTATAAAGAGTTGAAATAATTTACGGTCTCCGGGTTGTACACTTCCTCTCCTTTGTGATTGGTAGAAAATACATGTTGTGAAAATTTACATATATTTCATTGGTTGAAAAACTGTTCGGCGCAAGGGAGATACTTTTCTGATGATCTTTTTTACGTACGACTTAACAATTTTCGTAGATTTTAAATCTTAAAAAGTAAGAAAACGAAAAAAGCAATAAAATTAGCTATCAACGAAATTCAGGCTTTAATTTTTCAGTACAACTAGTTGAAAGCAATGTTCTATAATATCTATTGAATTTTTTTGTACTTTTCTTTTTGGATTGTTTATGCAAGTACAAAAATGTGAAAATTTGATACGGTATGTCTAATATCAGTAAAAAAGATACGGTTCGGGTAAAACTAGAACCATTTTAACAGGAGCTTGGACTTTGGGTAGTTGTCGCAAACAGCATTGCGACATAGGCCTGTCTATTTCATTGCTGGCAATACAACCATGGCTCTTTGAAATCAACTAGATTTGTCTGGCTTTGGAGCAAAGACTACGCAATCGGTGTATATTTCGCTTGAAACCAGCGTCATTTTTAACTTGTTTTGACGCAAAAATAGATAGTTACGTCCTACTGAAAGTCCAAGGTCTTGTTAAAATGGTTCTAATATCAGTAAAACAAGTGCTGAATGCTGTGGTATTAAGTTTTATTTTATTAAAATAATACGACCCTTCCTAAGATCTCTTTTTCCGGTTGGTGACGTGCATCATGGCACGCGGTTTTTAAAGAGGGGACCAAACTTTACTCCTTTTAAACTATAAACCCGTTACAAGTAATAGCTTTCCAAAAAGCTTGCCTGACTAAACATATTTATTTCATTGCAAGAACTTGGTTCTATGAATTTTAATCTGTCTTTGATTTGTAGTTCGTTCTTCTCGCAGTTTTCCAAATGCGCGTCTCTAAAGTTGGACTGTTTCAAATTATCTTTACTAAGGGGGGGGGTTACTTTAGATGAATTTTACATATCATTTATTTTAAACCTAAAATATTTTGCGTACATGTAATTTTCTCTTAAAACTTTATTTGCCGCCAACAAAATAAAATTAAATATAGCAATTAAAACTTAATTACGAACACAATACAGTTGTTAGAATAATGCTTAGCTTCCCATCATGGATTATTCCACTGTATTGGCGCGTAAAATTATGGACTGCTCCTAAGATTTTGACAATATGGCGCGGAGTAGAATTAATCCTGTGCCTCCTTTGGGTGCATTCCATAATACCCGTATCTGTGGAGTCAATAGAACTCTTTTTGGCATTTGTTTAGTAACAACTTTTACTTGTTATATATTAATTCTACTTTAGTTTAGCAAGAATCAATCGATAACTATGCACTTATTATTTACATTGAGTAAAACACGGAAGTTACACCCCCTTTACAATGAATGCAATCCCTCAAAGCACAGTAAACGACCATGCCCGCTTCGTTTCTCTAATGAATATTAAGCTAACGTAACAATACTTAGTAAATACTTTAATACAAACTGGCAATTTTGTTTAGAAATGATAACCGAACACAATTATAGTTTACATTCTACCGTATAATATTATAATCATTAGGTACAACTTGTAAAAGATTGCGATGCCCCCCCCCCACCCTCATTCACCGTTCAAATGTAGGGGCCTTTCTATTGGATTGCACACGTGTACAGTAAACTTGCTCAATGCTGCTTTTTACATCCAATACAACAATTTTGTTTTTCTTTTAAACAAAAAAAAAAAATAATATCAACCGATGCATGTTAATGTGCCGGCCTTTAATTGCCGTTAGGTAATAACTTGTTGTGATGACACCCCCTCCCCTTCAACAGTTCAAACAGTGCTATCTATTTTTAAACATGACAAGGTTATCTGTTTTAAAAAGCTAACTGAGAAAGTCAGCCAGCGGAATTTTACTTTTAGGGCAAAAGTGAATACACAATCTTTTAAAATACTAGGTAAATAGTTTCCAGAACAATATAATAATATGCGGGTGCACATTTAGTTTGCAGCCTTATTTTTATGGCTGTACATGTAGGTGACGAGACATGCGTGTAGCGGTGTACATGCAATGTATGACTGCACACATACTAATACTTATAGTTGTAATTTTGTTGACATAGCTCTCTGATTTTTATGGTTTGGTGGCAAACTACTTCCAATATATTTACTTTTCAATCTCACTAAGAGAGTTGGGAAGATATACGCGGACTCCGGACTGTGGCTGCAGACGATTCCCAATGACAGTCTTCCAATACATTGTTGCGCAGTTTGGCCTAGAAACTGACCGGTTTCATAACGTCTTCGAATATTTCTAACACGAACTGTCTAATTTCTTCCCAGAACTCCAATTTACGCAAGCGCAATTGAAGTTTCATCCTAACTAATAATAGTCAGCCCGAATTACACACGTGCACAGTGAACCTCTTTTTTGATTTAAACACTTGCTCACTATTGCTTAATTGTTACATCCATTATAACGTTTTCGTTAATTGCGAATTTGAAGGTCGTCACATTATTAATATGCATTGATAAATCTTTTTTCAATGAAAAATGAAATTGCTAGCTTCCATTGTTGACTGCACTGTTTCGGATGTTGTAACTTTTAAACCTTAGATATGCCTGACGTCATGACGTCAGGCAATAAAACCACTGAAAATTGCCGTAACATGCCGCCTAAAGGTAAAGGAAAGCAAAGCAGTAGCAGCGAAGGGGAGGCTCCGCTAGACAAATTTTTGGAAAAGAACAGCTCGCCCGATGTTGAGGTAACAAATTCGGACTTGAAAAAGATAATGGCGTCTTTGTTCGAGAAACTTCAGAATACTATCGACCAGAGAATGTCAACAGTAGAAACGTCTATTAAAAACTCTATGAGTGATATTAAGAACGATTTTTTAGAGATACAAAAAACTCTACTTAATTACGACGACAGAATCACAGAACTTGAGTCGAACAAAGGGCAAGGGGAACAAAACTGTAAAAAAAATTAATGAGTTAGAAAACAAACTAGAAGTGGTTGAAAATCAGCTTGCATATTATGAGCAAAGGTCAAGAAAGTACAACTTGCTGTTCTATGGCATTGATAGGAAAGACCATGAAAACCCCAGTGCAGTAATTAAAGAGTTTCTTCGTGATATATTGAAACTTTCCCCCAGTAAATTGGATTCTATTTCCATTCAGAATGCTCATAGGATACCGCGAAACCCAGATAATGTGTACAAGCCCTCTGCACCTGAGGCTATAATTGTGCGTTTTTGTAGAATGGAGGATAGAAATTACATCCTTTCTAAGTGCTGGCAGACACCCATGCCCAAAGGAAAAGCCATAAGAAGTGACCTACCAGGACCGCTAAAGAAGAAGAGAAGTGAACTGGCACACACAGCATACGAACTTAGAAGGAGGAATCTTTGGAAAACGCGTATAGTCGAATCCAGAAATGACGTTCACTTGGAGGTAAGGGAAAAAAAGGACACCGCCTGGCGTAAATACTGTCCAACGATAGAATCCAAATAAGATTATCGAGACTGTTGTGGCTTTATTGTCTTCAAAAAAGTAACACTTATACGGGTGAATGATTACATGACCCAACTATTTACTTTTAAATGATGGATATTTAATCCCAAATATTAGTTGGGTGGTTTACAAATGTTATCTTAGTTTTTGGAGTAACATGTCCTCACTTTGTTTATATTTTGTCTCCACAAGCAGTGTATTGCTGTTTTGTTTGAGATGAAAACCAACAGGGAGCTTTTCTTTTTTTTAGTATGGTATGAGGAATGTATGATTGATATATATACATGTGTAATCTGTGTATTGAAGTTAATAGAGAATGTCTAAACTTAAGTTAGTATCCCTCAATTGTAGAGGATTACAAGATTCCAAAAAGAGGAAAGATGTTTTTAAGTATATTAGAGAAAGTAATGCTTCTGTTTATTGTCTCCAAGACACACACTGTACGGATGAAGATGAGAATGCTGTCTACTCTCAGTGGGGTTTTGATATTCTGTGTAGTCCAGGTAAAACAGATTCCAGAGGAACTTTGACACTTTTTAATAATAATATTGAATACAAACTGTCTAAGGTTAAGGTAGACAGCTGTGGTAACTATATCATATCTAAGATTTTATTTGTAAATAAATACTGTATAACATTAGTGAACTTATATGGCCCAAACAAAGATAACCCTGAATTTTTTACAGAAATATCAAATATTATTGAGGAATTTGAGAGTGAGTTCATTATCATGTATGGTGATTGGAATTTAGTACAGAATTTTGGGTTAGACTGTTACAATTATGTAAAAGAAAACAATATTAAAAGCAAATCCGAAGTTGAAGCTTTGAAATCCAAATTTAATTTAATAGACCCATGGAGAACCTATAACCCAAATGATAAAATGTATACGTGGCAAAGGAGAAACCCGATTAAACAGGCCCGGCTTGATTCTTTTTAATTTCTGAGGAACTAATGTCTATTGTATCTCAAGTAAAAATACTCCCAGGGTATAAAACTGATCATTCATTACTACTTTTAGAATTACAAATTGATGACTTTAAAAAAAGGAAAGGGCTTCTGGCGATTAAATAATTCCCTCCTTAAGGATTATGATTATGTTCTACAAATAAAAAGTATTATTTCAGAAACTCAAAATGAATATAAAGTAAACAATCCAGAACATGAAAGTGCATTTTCTATCAATGATAGTTTATTTCTCGAAGTACTACTAATGAAAATTAGAAGATTTACAGTAATGTACTCATCAAAATCATCAAAAGATAGAAAAGAAAGAAAAATATAATTGAAAAACAAATAATATTACTGAATGAACTATATAACTTAAATCCTTTGTCGGTTTTTGGAGAAACTTTAGATGATCTTAACTTAGAATTAGAAAAAATGAGAAGACATGAACTAGAAGGATTATTAATTAGAACACACTGTACATGGATAGAGGAGGGCGAGAAACCGACTAGATATTTCTGTGGGCTGGAAAAAAGACAATATGTAAATAAGAATATAACGAAAGTTATCAATATGGAGGGGGAAATAATTACAAACCAAGAAAACATTCTTGAGGAAATTAAATCATTTTATATTAATTTATATGAAAATAAGGATAGTTGCTTGGAAGATGTAGACTTGAATAAAGTCCTCCATGGGTATGATATCCCAAAATTAAATTCTGCTATGAAAGATAAAATAGAAAGCAATATATCTAGGGAGGAAATTTTGACTTCCTTAAAAGGAATGAAAAACAATAAGTCTCCAGGATCAGATGGATTCACTGCAGAATTTTTCAAATTTTTCTGGCTAGACTTATGCAAATTTATTGAGAACTCTTTCCAGTATAGCTTTAAAAACGGTATTTGTCAACAGTACAGTCACAAGGTATAATATCTATTTTACCCAAAGGAAATAAACCAAGAGAATTTTTTAAAAATTGGAGACCAATTTCGCTATTAAATGTTACATACAAACTTCTATCTACAGTATTAGCCAATCGTTTAAAACCATTGTTAAATACACTAATTCATGAAAATCAAAAAGGTTTCTTGGCTGGCAGATATATAGGAGAAAATACAAGGCTTCTTTATGATTTAATACATTATTGTAATGAGAAGTGTAAACCAGGGTTAATTTTATTGATAGACTTCGAGAAAGGCTTTGACTCAGTTTCATGGAATTTCATATTTAAGGCTCTTAGATTTTTTAATTTTGGCGATAACTTCATAAAATGGATTAAAATACTTTTTTGTAATGCAAGGCTATGTGTCATTCAACATGGTTTTTTCTCAGAATTTTTTCCAATGAAACGTGGGTGTAGACAAGGGGACCCAATTTCCCCATATCTTTTTTTGCTGTGTGCGGAAATTATGGGAATTATGATCAGAAACAATACTTTAATTAAGGGAATAGTAGTTAATGATAAAGAATTTAAGCTGATGCAATATGCAGATGATACTGTACTTGCTTTAGATGGCACACAGCATTCACTGAAATCTGCTTTATCTCTTGTAGACCAGTTCGCAAAGTTTTTGGGCCTGAGGCCAAACTTTGATAAGACTGTGTGTATAAAAATAGGTGAATTAAAGAACAATGTACAAGTTGAAAACTTCTGTCTGGATTATAATATTAAATGGTCACAAGAGCCTTTTACAGTTTTAGGAATTACTTATTGTGTTGATTTGGATAATGATACCATGATGAAATTAAACTACTCAAATAAACTTCAGGAAATGAAGCATATGATTTCTTCATGGTCTAGAAGGTTATTGACAACAGCAGGTAGAATAACTGTTGTAAAAACTCTAATTATTCCTAAAATAACACACTTGTTGATAAGTTTACCCAATCCTCCAAGTAAAACTATACTTGAAATTGAAAGGAATTTATTCCAATATATATGGAATTCTAAAACACATAAAGTATCTAAAAATTGCATAATCCAAAGTTATGAAAAAGGTGGGCTACAAATGTTATGTCTTAAATCTTTTATGCAAAGCCTCAAAATTACTTGGATTCGAAGATTATATAACAATTGTTCATGTTCATCAGCATGGAAGACTTTCATAGAATGCTATTTTCCAAAGATTGTAAATATGGCACTATTTGGCAATATGTATACCAAGAAACTTGCTTGTTCATGTACAAATACTTTTTGGAAAGATGTACTGTATGCATTTTATGAATTTAGAAAATGTATTGATACTGAAATGTCAATTAAGAATCCACTATGGTACAATGAAAAAGTCAAAATTAATGGTAAATGTATATTCTACAAACATTGGTTCGAAAAAGGTATATATTATATAAGTGACCTCTATCAGCCTAATGGCCAAATAATGAGTTATGAAGAATTTTGTACACAGTATAGTATTGCAGTACCATTTACTACTTTTTATGGATTATCTAACTGTATACGGAAACTTAATCTAATTTTTGACTCTGATGACCTTATGTACAATTCTCCTTTTTACCCGATTTTTTTTAAAATAATATGCAAGAGCAAGAAAGGCTCAAAAGATATGTACAATGAATTAATTGTTAAAAAATGGAACAAACCAAAAAGTGAGAAAAAATGGGAATTGATATTTAATCTTCATGTTGATCAAAACTGGTGGAAAAAATGTAATCAGATTGTTTTTCATTTGACAAAAGACATTCAGTTAAGATGGTTCCAGTACCGCATACTTCACCGAATATTAGCTACCAATTCCCACTTATTTAAAATGAAAATTACCACTACAGAACTATGCTCATTTTGTAATACTAATGTTGAAACTTTGACACACTTATTCTGGGAATGTATTTATGTCGATGAACTATGGAACAAACTTGTAGAATGGATAAATAGTACTTTAAATGTTGACATAGACATCACAGTAACTGATGTTATTTTTGGTAGATATTATAGATTTCATAATATTCTTAACCTTGTTCTAATGATCACTAAAAGATACATATACAAAAAGAGATGCAGTAATCAGATACCTTATTTTGAAGGTGCTAAAAATGAAGTTTTGTATTACAAAAAAGTTGAAAAATATATGTATGACAAGGATGGTAATAGCTCTAACTTTGCCAAAAGATGGGGGATTTTTGCTCAGCTTGAATAGTTCTATGCTATTATCTATACTTGGCTATCTAAGATAGTATACATTGTTTCACTGTGCCATTTCTACTTATATAACATTTACTCTTGAGAACACACTACACATGTATTGTATGAATGTATTATAGTGTGAATGTGTATATGTATACTTGTTTAAAAATGTCTCTTCAATATGTAATAGGAAGACAATTTGTAAAATTAGTTTAATGAAACCAGGGCTCCCCAACCCTGGCATTAAACGTAAAATGATATTGATGGGGCAATAAAAAAGTTTGGAAAAAAAAAAAGATCTCTTTTTCCCTACTATAGTCGATCTCAACTCACAAGCACGTGGTACGCATTTCTCAATTTTAGGCACGCACGCTTAAGGTACATAAAAAAAGTTTCAAAAGCCATTGCATGTAGAGGAAGGCGATCTTATATATATAAAAAAGAATTGAATTTTCTTTGATAACTTAATGCTGTTTAAAGTTTGCTCTAAAGACGGTAAGCTTTTTTAAAAAGCTAAACTTGTTTACGTGATACCAGTCAACCTGTCAAAGAAGGACCATATAACACCAGAAATTCTGTCTTCGATCGTGTCTTTATTGGGGGGAAAGCAAGCATCGCTTTTTGATTTACGTACTTGTTCCATTTTTTTGTTGGGTTATGCAGGGTTTCTGCGTTTTTCTGAAATTGTCAATATTCAAAGATCTCATATAACTTTTCATGAATTACAATTGAAATTATTTGTTCCCAAAAGCAAAACGGATGTTCAAAACAAGGGTAGTTGTGTATATATTTCACGCACAAGTTCTCAAAACTGACCTGTGAACCTACTAGAGAGGTATTTGAATGTGTCTGGTATAGAGCACAGGTGCTTGGGGACGGGACCCCCCCCCCCCCCAATATTCATCCCACATTCCCGAGGGTTTTTTTTTCAACATTTATTTTTTAAATTATTATGTTGATGTATGCTACACTAAAAAAATTCACAATTAACGCGAAATAAGCTATATATAAAAAATTTATATACCATTGGTATAAAAAGAGAAGAAGGTTGGCAACTTCAGCAGACGCCATCTTGTAAAATTCGACACCTCGCTAGGAAATCCCAACAGTATTTAACTGAAAAGAACTGACCGGCTGGAAGTGATGGTCGCTGTATTTCTACAAGTTATTAATAAATGAGATGCAATGCTATTTTGTGACTTTTCAATAAATCCAGTTGTATTATTTTAACATTTTACACCATCGAACTCTCGTTTCAATTGTCAGTGAACGGAAGTCGTTCATTCTGCATTAGTTTAGTCACACGCAACTATTTTTAGCAAAAGGTAAAACCAGAAGAAGACATCCGAGTGGCGTTAGATACATGAATAGATCAGAGGATCACGATTGTTAAAACAGTAAAATTTTACTAAAAATAGTTGCCTGCAACTAAAATATTGCAGATATGACGACTTCCGTTCACTGACAATTGAAACGAGAGTTCAATGGTCACAAAATAGCATTGCATCTCATTTTTTAATAACTTGTAGAAATACAGCGACCATCACTTCCAGCCGGTCAGTTCTTTACACTGTGTTTATTTATTGTATTGCCTGACGTCATGACGTCAGGCATATCTAAGGTTTAAAAGTTGCCAGTGCAGACAATATCAAGATTTTTCACAAAAAAGATTAACCGATGCATGTTTAATGTGTCGGCAATTATATTCACAATTGATGAAAATGTTATATGGGATGTAATAACACAGTGAGCAAGAGTTTTAAGGTAAAAGAGATTACACCATGCACGGGTGTAATCCTGAGTTAAAAATAGATTAGCCATATTTGGACGGGGGCGGGGGGGGGGGGGGGCATCGCAACCAATTGTTACATATTGTCTATTACGGTACAATGTAAGTAATTATTGGTGTTGGATTATCATCAATACCAACGAATCATCAGTTTGGATTGAAACAAATACATATTCATAAAGCTAGAATGTTTACTGGAGGAACTAAATCGCCGAAGCGGGGTGTGACCCAATTTTCGATCAATTGTCTTGAAAAGGGTACATAACTCGCGTGACTAACTAATTAGTCAGCCCGCGGGCTGACTATATTAAGTTAGGATGAAACTTCAATTGCGCTTGCGTAAATTGGAATTCTGGGAAAAAATTAGACAGTTCGTGTTAGAAAAATTCGAAGACGTTATGAAACCGGTCAGTTTCTAGGTCAAACTGCGCATCAATGTATTGAAGGTGTCAATGGGAATCGTCTGCAGCCGGAGTCCGCGTATATCTTCCTAACTCTCTTAGTAAGATGAAAAAGTTAATATATTGGAAGTAGTTTGCCACCAGACCATGAAAATCAGATAGCTATGTCTACGAGTTACAATTGTAAATATTAAGTAGATGTGCAGTCCTACATTGCATGTACACCGCTGCACGCTTATCTCCTCACCTACCTACATGTACAGCCATAAAAATAAGGCTGCAAACTAAATGTGCACCCGCATATATTGTTCTGGAAACTATTTATCTAGTATTTTAATAGATTGTGTATTCACTTTTGTCCTAAAATTAAAATTCCGCTGGCTGACTTTCTTAGCTTTTTAAAAAGCTAACCTTGTGTATATTACTACATTAAACAATTACTAGTCAAGTGTGTGTGTTAAATATGTAGTTGTTACAAAACAAATGTCAAAAAATTCATTTGACCCCCACCCCATGGATCTATACCAATAGATGAGTTCATTCAAAGTACTCAGTCTTTGCGTGAATGGTGAACCAGGATTTGACGCCATAATATCTCATTCATAGTTTTTGCGCGCCGACTCCAGAACAAACCGTGTGTACACATCACAGGCACGTAATATCGGGGTTGGTGTGAATGGGTGGATGGGGCTGCCTCCTCCCATTTCTTTTGCAGCAGGCACTTTTCTTAACTTTACATATATAATGAATGGAAATATCATGGATTTGCCGCCCCCCCCCCCCCTCTTCCACTTTTGTCGGAGCATGTAATAAATGAAACCGAAAATAAAGAATTCTAATTGAATTGAATTGAATTTACAATTAGGGTTTTTTTTCATTCTTTTGAGAGTTCACCCTTTTTTAATTGCTTGTCAAGATGTTTTGGATGAAGCTGTCCCCACACACTTTCAAAAAACAATGGGTGCTTTAATATCCTTATTTCCTATGGTTGGAACTTTTAATCCGCACGTTCCGTTTATGAATTTATTATCAGCAGCGAAAATTAAAATTCATTTCTTATAAGATAGCCTCATTGATACATGCATGCTTCCATTGAATAATTTTGTTTAGTCAGGCAAGCTTTTTTGGAAAGCTATTACTTGTAAATTATTTATGTTCGGTTGAGTGTAACGAATTAGAACATAAATGTATATATTAAAGGTATGATGACACGTGTGTCTATCGAACACGTGTTTTTGTTTATTTATATTTATACCGGAAACCAAATTTGATTGGTCTCTATAATAAGTATTATTTCACCTGTTATACAGGTATTAAAATTAGAGAAGCGCGACTTCTCGTGTTAATTAGCGCCATTCGAAGGCTCTCTCTTCGTGCAGTAAGATGTGGCCCCCTCCCACCCACCTACCCTATGTTGTTTTCATGTATCATTTTATTGTAATTAACAATTTTTCTCATTATTGTAGAGAACTGAGGATATACCGGAAGATATTTGTGTATTACTTTTACATGTAATAAACTGCACTCTTGCGAACGCTTCTGTACCTACACACTGTGTTTATTTGTTTTATAAATTAGTTATGTTCGGTTGAGTGTCAACGAATTAAAACATAAGACCGAAAGTTAATCCCAACGATGAATCGTCTCATCAAGTCCAGGCAGATGCAGTTCTAGATATACATGGCGTGGAAGTAGGTCCGAGTCCAACTCCAACTCTTTCTTAGTTGGACTCCTTCTGCGATTCTTCGTGCGAAAAAGAAGTTCAGACTTCCACAATGCTAAAGGACAGTATGTGTCAAACTGATTTCATTTTTGATACAACTATTCTTGACAATTTGCAAAACCGAATAGAATTATTGAATCAAGACATAGAAAGAAAAGAAATTATGAAATTATTAAAAATGAAATGAATTGTTTTTTGGTATCCACAATGAACAAGATCAAATCAATTTTATAAAAGAAGTATTTTGTAAAAAAATCGAATTCTTTAAATAAAATTCAATCATTTTGATGCTAATGTTAGCATGTTGTCAGATATTTCTTTAGATGAAATGTATGAAAACCAAGCACCAATTGTCAGAACTCTCTTTGATTTATTGACCCAACGCTCGCAGGAAGCAAATTTCGTAAATGTTTAGCAATAGAATTGTTAATTTCTGCCAATAATTTGCGTTACATTTCACCCTTGTCTTTTGCTCCTTTAGTGTTACTGTAAAATTCTACAGGGAGTAAAACTGCTGTTGAATTATTTTGTCACACCTTTACCATCAGGCAGTTACCCTTTCATGCAGAGCTGGCTATCGAGACTAGAACCACACACAACCATGATAGTAATTTTGCATCAGATCTAGTGTATACTTTTGATAACAATCAACGACTACATAAGGTTTGGTTATCGAGGAATTCAAACAAACACTAGAGGTCATGACAAACATTATTAAGCTAGAATTAGAAGGTTACTATTTTCAAAAATCCCCAAACTTTCATCCGCAAACCTGGAGAAATTTTGAAAAATTAAAAACTTTCTATGAAAATTTTTTCTCGACAAAGAAAGAAAATATAGAATCGCTGAGAAAAAGGTTCGAAACAGTTTTGTGTTTTGATGAGACCGACCAAATTCAACACAAAATATCAGATAATGAATTAAAAGCAAACACAATTCACTGTAAACAGTGCAATAAAGTTTTCGATAAAAAAGAAAATCAAATGTGATGAGTGTAAAACAAACCTAAGGCATGGTACTTCACTAAACGAACCGATTTCTACACGGATTGTTCCACAGAAAAACGAAAAAAAAGTTAAGTCGACGAACTACGTAGAATCTTGCAATAAAGATAAGGGTGTGGGTTTGAAGAGTAGTTCAGTGTGTCATACTCCACGCAATGCATCCCTTGAACACCATTTGTGTTCAATCAAATCGACTTCCAAATCAAACAATGTGACCCCAAACATTACCCTTTTAGACCCCGTTTTTGTAAATCCTGCATCAAAACCTTCCCTCAGAGTTGTTCTTGATAAAATTGCAGTCGATGCAGGAATAAATACACGATCGCGCCATTTCGTTTAGGCCATTCCAAGTTTTTTCTATGTTTAGCGTCCGCGGACAGATTGGTTTTGAGATGTAAAAATAAAAAAAACACAATCATTTTTCATAAAATTAGATCGCATTTTCATATGTCGGGCTTTGGACCGCATTTTTAAATCGAATCGGAAATCAAATATTCATAATAACAACATTCAAAATGGAAACCATAGTGGTTATTTGTTATTTTTGTATTTTTGTTACAAAATGAAGAAAATGCTTAAAAATATATTATAATTTTTATTTTGTTGAACCTTTAAAGTTGTGTGTTTTTCTAAGGTTTGTGGGTTTTTTCTCCTGATAGAAAGATAGGTTTTTGAGTTTTGGGTGGACGCTAAACAAAGAAAAAACTTGCAATGGCCTTACGTTGTCTGCGTTGGTTCGCCAATGACGTTGGCACCTGATCATGGAAGAACCTCAGAATTATTCATAGGTTATCCCAGTAACAGGCTTAGGCCATGAAGAGATGTTCAGTCCTTTACAGAAATGTTTTATGATTTCATTTTGTCGGAATTCTTCGAAACTCAAGGTTATTCCACACCAAAATCACTTCCATTTGCCAAACGTTGCTCTGACCACCACATAGCGTTTGATAATCTGCTGAAATTTAGGGAATCGGTCTGGATGGAAATGGTTTATGCTTTTAGAATTTCTAATCAAAACAAAGTAGAACAAAATTTTGAAAGCTTTTGTAAGTGGATTGACGAAAGCGGAGACCAAACATTGGATTTCAGATGTAACATAATGTTACCATGTCTTGAGTCAATATTTATGTTCCGAGAAGGTGTTAGGGAAAATCACCACCATCTAGTAGAAAACGCGAGAATATTTTTAGACAAATAGAACCATTTTAATAAGAGCTTGGACTTTGGGTAGTTGTGTCAAACAGCAATGTGACGTAGGCCTGTCTATTTCATTGCTGGCCCTTCATCCAAGGCTCTTTGAAATCAACAAGATTTGTCTGACTTCTGAGCTAAGACTACGCAATCGTTGCATATTTCGCTTCAAACCGCGTCATTTTTAACTTGTTTTGACGCAAGTAATAGATAGCTACGTCCTAATGAAAGTCCAAGGTCTTGTTAAAATGGTTCTATAGTACGGCAGACACCACACATGATAGCTTAAATCTCTGCTCCAGACTTCTAATGCCCCAAGAAATTTTAGATTGTTTAAATATTAACACTCGGACTTAAAGCATTCCATTACAGCGAGTATGTACACAGATGAAACAATGTAAATATATGTAAATACTGTTCACTGTGTACGTTATATGTTATTTTATGCTAGTATTTGACAAACATACTACTTATATCTACATGTACATATGTACAATGATCAATGTACATGTGTATTAACTATTACTATTGTGTTATATAAATGTCATACAACAATAAACATGTATCAAAATAAATAAATTTAGTTTTGAATTTTAGTCAACAAACAGCAATACAACAGCGCAAAACACAAAACTTACATAAATCAAATACTGGAATATAAATATCTTTTGAATTAGTACCTAATCTTTGCATTTTTTTTTTTACAAAAAATTGAATTTTTTTATAAATTGACGTTCCCGCAGTCATTTGAAATCAAGTCGTAAATAAGTCTAAACCACGTGTTCATTGTAAAAACGTAAACATGTAGTAAATCACATGTGTTGCTTTTTATTCACTGATTGGCCAGTTGTTCGCGTTACGCATCGCTCTGCGCAATGACAACAATATCCATATAAGGTAGTTTCCCCGACCTGTGAAGTTCCGTTATGATAGTAATACCCAGCCGGGTTTAAAATAAAGGGTCGTAACGCTAACCTGATATCTGTGATTGTTACAGCCACTCTCCCATCCCCTTAAGGTGGTATGGGACATCTGTCGATAGTAATGTGGATTTAAGTACATTATAATTGAATACTTTCACCGGTTTAGAATTATCAAATTTCACAATATTTAACCAATAAAATGCGTTTAGAAATTTTTGGAAAGGTAAAAATTTTGTAATCCCCAGCAGGATTCGAACTCATGACTTACAGTTCCGTAGTGAACCCTCTAACCCACTGCGCTACGCTGTAAGATGACAGTTTTGGGAAAGAAACTATTTATAAAATTATACTTGATTTTATTGTTTATCTCGATAAATAATACGTCACAATATGAAGGTGTCCCATACGAACTTACATGTAAATAATTAATTTTCCAATTTTCAAATTAAATCTATTTAAATTTAACATTTTTTTCAAAAGAGCGGTTCATATACAATTCGCCCCAGTTTAAATCAGCCAGTACCGGAAGTTCATGCTTCCAGATTTACTTTTTTGCGTACCGCGTCATCAAAAAGTGGCATATAGAGCCACCTTAAGTCGTGTGTTCAAAACCGATCGGAGATTTAACGTTGTTTTTGTTTATAAACCTTTATACGAAGTTTTAAAATGCATTTATTGTCCAATACTTTACACGCTTTGTTAAGGATTAAGGACCAAAGTTGCTTTTCGAAGATTAATTATCTAAAGCAAAAAGGATAAAACATCGATTTAGTTTTATTTTATATCAAGTCAACCTTTCATAGCGCACTGTATTAGTATAAAGGAGTGGGATTCAATTATAACTTGCTAAAAACTCTGCTTATATAAACCTTGAAAACAGTCAAACACATTGAAAGTTACATGAACACGTGAGAGTTGTCTCACTTCTGTTACCTCCATGTGGGTCCGTTCAATTTTGGGGGGTTTTATGGGTTTTTTAATGTGTTTGTCTTGTTCTGTTTTTGGGGGTTTTTTTCTTTGGGTTTTTGTTTTTGGTGGGAGTGCAGGGGAGAAGGGATGTTTTTAATATTTTTTTTTTGGGGGGGGGGGTTGTTTGTAACATATATAGTCAAAATCAATACTAATAGTACCACAAAAACAGTATTTCCAACGTAAGAATTATCCCCATAACAAACCAAAAAATGCGAGATCAAAGTTACTGAATTGTTTGTTGTTTATTAGATAGAAATAAATGGTTTCAATGAAATAAGTTATGGATATTCATTCATTTGATTTGAGGCTGGTTTGTAATGTAGCCTTTGACTGTGATTGTAATAATATATACCCTGTCATGAGCTGATCCTATGTTCCAAAGGATTTTTAATTAAGTATTATTACTTCATGATATTAAATAATTTCCTTTGATTTCCTTTGAAGAGTAAAAGTTCACTTTGTTACTGAATTAAACAACCAATGGAAAAAAATCCAGAAAAGAAGATGAGGGAATAAGATAGCGCAAATGCCCATTTGGTTTAGTCGTAGAATACGTTTTCAAATTTAATTTCTTCCAACTTAATATACGTCATTATGTTATAATACAATTTTACAAAGGGACAATTTCTAACTATATTCAGTTTAGAATACATGTATTTTAACAAAGAGAAGGGAAAAAAATAAATTCTAAAGTTTTGGTGGTATCGAACTCGCAACCTAAAAACCCTAGCTGTATAATACTACCAAATGTCTGGTGCTCTAACACTGAGCCATTTCAGTCACAACAAACTCCATTGTTAAATGTTATATGCCACTTTGACCACGAATTTACGGACTCCCATTATTTTTTAAAACGTTCAATTGTTGGAATAAAAAATGACATTTTTAAAGTATAGTGGGTCATCTCTCCACGTTTTGTTGATTGAAATCAGTTTGATTTATTTTAAACCTTTATAGACTATGACAAAAATATGGAGCTCAGACTTACTCTATGAAAGAAAAGGCATTGAAGTTCTAAAATGACACTATTTGGTGGTTTTGACACGCATACGCCAGTTTAAATCAACCTATTCTAAGCATTAACATATTTAAGGGTGATAAATCGATGTCATGGTTAAATACATTGTTTCCAATGAAATTATTTTGTTGATATTTTAATTTTATAGTATCTATCCTCATTTAGGCAGTTTACACGCCTTATACCCCAATCTTCTTTAAAAAAGAATTGATAAAACTGTTTTGTTTGTAGAAGCATCTTAAAAATGGCAACTTATCTATTAACGTGTCGTGGTTAGCGCCCTGACCGAAAGTTACGAATCATATGATAAAATTATGATATTGTAAGATAATATATTGCAAAATATTGTAAATAAAAAGTCCTAGTATTTTGCAATTTTTTGCCGCATTTATTATAAACATTCTCCTCTGGGGTCTTTTCCTGCCATTATGCTATCTTACCAGTTGATATGAAACTCAAGTTTTAAACAGATCTTCAGTGCATGTTATGAGGGACAAAGACCTTGGCATGCAACTCAATTGCCGCATGCATGCAAGCACACTTGGGTTAATTCACAAAACCCCTGTGAATCAGTTATTTATCCGAAAAAATTGGGTCAGTCACAGTATCGCAACACCTTTAATCCCAGCGAACAATTAAGCTCCTGTTCTGTTGCCTCTGTAAGTGCATGATTGATCTGATAACGAAAGTAGGGCAGCTGACCAGGTGTGAGAAGCTGCTGGGGGCGAATTATATACAGATATCGCAGGGCATGAACGCTCCAGTGCCTACTTGCGCTGAACGAAGTTCCTTCCACTGGAAAGAGGCTTGTTTACTTTTGCTCGTTCGTCTAGCGAAGAAAAAGTGGAGAAAGCAATAGCTTTAAAAAGCGGATAAACACGTCATCCTTTGATTATTGAAGTTATATGCATCACTCTCATCGCAGCTAGAATTCATCACTCTCATCGAAGCTTGTGTTGGGAATTTTTCTGGAGACTGTCCCCCTTGGCAGAAAGGTGAGAACCAACGTGATGTAGTTAGTGTTAGGTGCTTACTGTATTTTGATGGAGATGATCAGCTTGAAAATGGCCATAAAATAATTTTCAAAATTAATTATGTTCCGTACATCTTCCTTTATGACTAGTTGGGGCTCATCATGTAACGTTATCTTAAGAAATCAGATGCTATCGTTGTCAAAAGCATTGTTTAAAGACATTTGACAACCTGTACTTAGAACCCTTTTAACAAGGCCTTGGACTTTCAGTAAAATGTAACTGTTCATTTCTTGCGTCAAAACAAGTTAAAAATGACGCTGGTTTCAAGCGAAATATACACCGATTGCGTAGTCTTAGCTGAAAAGCTAAACAAATCTTGTTAATTTCAAAGAGCCATGACTGAGTGGCCAACAGTGAAATAGACAGGCATACGTCACATTGATGTTTGACTCAACTACCCAAAGTCCAAGCTCTTATTAAAATGGTTCTAGTTGTTTCAAATCTTATGAATATAACTCTTATGTAATGTATAAAATATAATAGATTTATACGTGTTACGGGATTCAAAAATGTATATTTTTTTCCTTATTTGTTTAATAGGTTATGTAATTCCTTTTTTATTTTAGATTTCATTTTCAACACTTGTAATATTATAAATTTATATAATTTTTAATGAGTCGATGGAAATGTACACAAATGAATAGAAGAACGGAGAATTGCTTATAATTCTTCCTCCTAATCATTGTTAAAAAACTCCATACAGAGTCTGTCATGTAAGAAATGTGAGAAAACAATAATCACGTGTGTTCAATCAAAATCAACGAACAATGCCTCTTTGTTCTTTTTATTTCAATATTGAGATTTTAAGCCATGACGGGATACTGAAGAATAGACTTATAAATTAAACCGTCTTTTGTTTTAGTATGAACAATACTGTTATACACATTTCAGAATGACTATGGACTAGGTTGTTTCACATTTGATACTAACAACATTATTCTTCTAACAAATGAACAGTAAAGAAATGTTATAGGCTGTATTTAGAAAATAATCGCTGAGTGGAAGATCAAAATATGATTCGTATCAACTATTAAGTACCGTCAACCATAGGATGTATCTAAATTAACTGTTTTCGCTGTCAAAAAATTTACACGAAACTTTTAGCAACCATATATTGTATGAGTTTCAGCACTGAAACTTAGCTGCTATGTAATGTATACTTTTATTTATTAGGTTTGTTACTGACTGACTACAGAAATATATTTGGTTGATCAATCTCATAGATGGCGAGGCGAAGCCGAGCCGTCTATGAGATTGATCAACCCAATATATTTCTGTAGTCAGTCAGTAACAAACCTAATAAGTGTTTTGTTTCCTGGGCACTATCAAGTGACATATTCATTCACAAATAGCGGGGATCTACGCAAAACCATGTACAATATGCCGTACATCTCGTCCAATTTAACTCATTTAAACTCTTTAAAATTATCAATCCCACCTTTCAAATACTCTTTAAAAATCTTCGCTACACCCATGTTACTTACAATGTTTTGTTGCTATTCAATTTTAAACATTTCCTTCTTTCCTCTGCAGAGATTTGAGCAAATTTCGACGCTGCCATTGTGTTCTGCTACAGACACAACAATGTGAGGTCAATATTCAAAGGGCAACTACTATAATTTAAAAATAATTCCAAAGGGCAACTACTCTAAATATTTTAAGAACTTACTGAACGCGGTTTCTGTGTTAAATAATATGAAATGTCGAGATGAGTAGGTGAGGCGGCGGCCAACGACGGCCATAGGGCCTAATATTAATCCTCACCGAACCTACATATAGATATATGAGGTAATCACATGCCATGTTTAAACCAGTGAAAGTGTGACATTTCAGTCCAAGGGGAAAAAAAGTTATTTAGCTACTATAGTATAAGTTTAGCACGGTATTTAAGCTACCATATATTGTATGAGTCCAGCACTGGGATTTAATTTTTAATATATACTGTATGAGTCCATCTCGGTGATTGAGCTACTATATTATGTATGAGTCCAGCTCAGTGATTGAGCTACTATATTATGTATGAGTCCAGCTCAGTGATTGAGCTACTATATTATGTATGAGTCCAGCTCAGTGATTTAGCTACTATATTATGTATGAGTCCAGCTCAGTGATTTAGCTACTTTATTATGTATGAGTCCAGCTCAGTGATTGAGCTACTATATTATGTATGAGTCCAGCTCAGTGATTGAGCTACTATATTATGTATGAGTCCAGCTCAGTGATTTAGCTACTATATTATGTATGAGTCCAGCTCAGTGATTTAGCTACTATATTATGTATGAGTCCAGCTCAGTGATTTAGCTACTATATTATGTATGAGTCCAGCTCAGTGATTGAGCTACTATATTATGTATGAGTCCATCTCGGTGATTGAACTACTATATTATGTATGAGTCCAGCTCAGTGATTGAGCTACTTTATGATGTACGAGTCTAGCTCAGTGATTGAGCTACTATATTATGTATGAGTCCAGCTCAGTGATTGAGCTACTATATTATGTATGAGTCCAGCTCAGTGATTTAGCTACTATATTATGTATGAGTCCAGCTCAGTGATTTAGCTACTATATTATGTATGAGTCCAGCTCAGTGATTTAGCTACTATATTATGTATGAGTCCATCTCGGTGATTGAGCTACTATATTATGTATGAGTCCAGCTCAGTGATTGAGCTACTTTATGATGTACGAGTCTAGCACAGTGATTGAGCTACTATGTATATCGTATGAGTCCAGCACTATTGTTTCGCTTTAATATATACTATATGAGTCCAGCTCGTGATTTAGTTACTATGTATATATATATATATATATATATATATATATATATATATATATATATATATATATATATATATATATATATATATATATATATATATATTTTAGCTACTATATACTGTTTGTCTCCAGCAAAGTAATACCATATACTCACTGCCCAAAGGAACGTTCGTCTATTTCACACCACAGAAATCCGTGTAGTCTGTTTCATTGGCAAGTGAGACGAAACACATGGTGTTTCATGATACCATTTCTATTTCAAAAAAAAATTAAGACGTTGGTTTGAGCTAATTTTCCCAGGAATGTTCTTAAGATAAGAGCTGGCTGTATAAAAGATTAAATTTATTAGAATGAGGCTGCCGTGTTGGTCACCCAAAGACGAATCAAAACAAGGACATAACAGAAACACTTGAAAGAGGAGGCAGGATAACGCCGAGATAAGACGATACATTAGGCTGGTGATGATAGAGAGAAACATACATTGCATATTTAAAAAAAAGTCCGCTGATACGGATTGAGAACATTCAACATAAACCCGTGTGTCTGGTGTTTTACAATGCACGTGTATGATGATGGCCTCGATTTAAAGAACTGTTTCTGAAATCATCCTGGTGTATACATAAATATATCAAACGTTTTAGACAACAAGTTCATCTCATTTGAGAATTAACACAAATATTTCTTTTAGTTGAAATAACCATTAATTATAATACATATATTTGAATTTGTTCATTTTATTTATTTAAATCGTTATTAAATGTGACGTACTAATGAAAAACTGTCATAATTGCAAAGGAATGGTGCTTTTGATTTTTATACTTGATGAAATAAAAACAAAAATTTCGATGCTGAAACTGTTTTGAACTCTTATATAATACACATGTCTCCACAGACAGCTTAAGTAAAAGAAATTAACATGACGTTCTGCTAAAAAATTATTATGAATTACAAACATGTATAATAAATCATATAATAAATCATATAACAAAAAGACGAAACATTTTCATCAAAAAGTTTTACACATACTATATTTTAATATAGAACATGTGTTGCAAATCTGAATGTATACATTTATTGGTAATGTATGTTTTTTTGTAGACACTTTTCTATTCGAAGGGTTTGTCTTGTTTTCTACAATTACTGACTGTCCAATGGTATACCCTGTATAGAGCTAGTACGTGTAACAGGTGTAAGTAAACTATCACCTGTCTCCGCTTGGTCCTGCCATATTGTCTATACTGATCGGACCACTCCGAACTCCATCTCCTCAATCTTTCATAAAGACCCCACTGCGTGGCCTGAATCTTCTTTTGTTCTTTACATGAACTGTAATCTATCTTTGTTTTGATTTCATTTTTACAATTCACTAAACACTTTACCAGAGTAAACGGTGTCATTAAAGTCGGAAATTAGCCGTATCATTTACCGGAGAGAACTGACTAAGAATTCAGTAACAATGTTATCATTTCATCTGATCTCAATAACAATGCCCCGGGTCACGGGGACTCACGGACTGCCGGACACCGCGAGTCACGGGGACTCACGGACTGCCGGACAACCCGAGTCACGGGGACTCACGGACTGCCGGACACGATCCTTGATCCAGGAATAGCGAAACTGTGGATTCAATTAAATAATGTGTACTGTGTTATAGGCATTACCAGTGTAATCCGTCTCTATACAGGGCGCGATCAGATCATGCTACACATAGCTATAGTAATGTACTTATAAGTGAAAATCCTATGGATGGTAAAAGAATTATTGTAATAGCATAAGATTATAAGAATTCGGAGTTATAAATATGGTTAGAAATAAATCATATTGTCTTCATCAATTCCATACTTTTTCGATTAACAAAGGGATCTTTCCAAAAGACTTGCTCGTATCTAAAAGTTGTTAATGTATTTTGTCATATCTTATTTTCTTTGTTATCAAAAATCAAATTTTATATGCTCTTTACTTGAATAGTTTCCTAACATTTCATTCAGTTTAATAGAGAGAACATATAGTCCATAGGGACTTTTTACACTTGGGATTATCTTCTCACATTGGGTAAAGTATGTAGGCGGTAATTTATCTTGCAATATTATAATGACCACGTGAGAAAACAAATTCAGTTGTAAACTGAACTAAGAGATAACTTCCGGTGTTATGTAAGGGGTTTGTGACGTATCAGGTCAAAACTTCCTCCGCAATAATATACCACAAACACACTAGATTTCATCACAATCTGTTCTTCTGCACACAGCATTTAATGGGGTATTCCCACTTTTGACATGTACCATCCAAAATAAGAATAAGTTTAATCCAGCTCTTTTCCTATTTCCTTCGTTATGGCGTTAACAGATTATACTTAAGAAAAACATCTCCCGGAAGAACAAATGGAAGTCTGAAGATAGACATATTTAGAACCCTTAGAAATCCCAGCTTCCTCGGCCTCTTCCTGAATCTGGGTATTTGTTGACCAATCAGATTGCGTTATTCTGTGCTCGGGAGAATCTTTGACAAAATAATGCTTCTTTGTAAATTTTAAAAATTCAACGATTGATTTGATATATCATTTACGGAAACCTGAGGGAAAATGTAGGGGATTTTTTATATCACATGTTTGAGATTTTAAATAACTTAAAATAAATAAGAATCTTGTCCAGAATAAGCAACAGAGCACATATAATGGCATGGCTTATAAAATCTTTCACAAAAAATAATCACACAGTTTTATGTAGGTATAAGGGTAGCCAGCGTTGCAGAAAAATACATAATTACCTGCATTAGCGAGACTCCTTTTGTTATATAAAATATTAGCCAAATCTAAATGTATTTACTAACAGTAAATACTAACTTTAAAAAAATATTTGTAACAAAAAAAATCACTAATACAATCACGAAGGGCTTAAATTGGTTTTACAATTGTAAAATCATGTTTCAAAACAGATACTTAATAGATTTTTCGAATATTATAGTCTGTCCCAAGATATTTATGCAGCACATTTGATCGATTTTTTATTAAAATATACGTACCTGTGAAAGAAGTGCAATTAAATTCAATGAAAGGGAAAATTTCCAAGATATCTTCATTGACACATTATCATTTTTTACTTAAAAAAAAATCACAGAATCGAAAATAGATTTCTTACGGAGATTTATAATGGTGATGTTTACATCTTTTCTCCATTCGGAATCACTCGGAATACCTCGCGCAATTTTTCAACGTTATCATCCGGGATGGCTTACTGCAATACAAAATCCCCGTAGACTTGATAAGCTAACGGGGGCATTTCAACTGAGAAATCTTGGAAATTTTTCTTACTTTTGAATGAAGATCGTTTGAACCCTGAGGTATTTATAAATATCGAGTAATTAAGCAAAATTTGAATCCAGGATATCTTGGGACAGAGTATAGTGATATATTAATGTTGAGCCGCCTAAAACTAATTTCGAGTATGAACTAGATACACCTTTTCAAACCTCCATTCTCTACCTCTCTCCATAATCTCTAGAAAAAGTCTTTAATTGTCTTAGACGTACAACCCATCCCATGACTTTGCAGTATTTATAGAACCATTTTAACAAGGCCTTGGACTTTCAGTAGGAAGTGACTATCTATTCTTGCGTCAAAACAAGTTTTATAAACATGACGCTGGTTTCAAGTGAAATATACACCATTGCGTAGTCTTTGATCAAAAGCCAGACAAATCTTGTTGATTTCAATGAGCAATGGCTGAATGGCCTACGATGAAATAGACAGGATTACGTCACAATGCTGTTTGACACCAACTAGCCAAAGTCCAAGCTACAATGTATGGTAGATAGAATGCAAAGAACTACACAACAAAAAACTTCAGTTTAAGTTCTTTAGGCGATGTTGATACCTTTCTCTCGTCTCGTATGTACTTATCGGCTAAGATCAGTTATCGGCTAAACTGAGAGTTCTGGTTAATAGCACGCGACTATTCGAGATTTTTTAATTCAGTCGTCTGTTTCGAAGAAAGAAAAGTAAGTTTGCTTGAAAACTTTCTTGAATATGTTTTAAACATGAGCTGAAACGATCATTGTTTACCGCTGATTTTCAGCAGTGGGGGAAGTGACATAATAAGTTAAAATTAGAATATTGCCTCTTTGTGATACGTTATTATATCCCTTCTTTGATTTGACATATAATATTAATACATATAACATGTATAAACAAAAGGAATTTCATTAAATTCCGAGAGATTCATAGCGCAGTTGATCGCCTGATTGCACAATTATGCATTGAATAGTCTACGATTTTGTATATTACCGATAATGATAACAAACGAATAATTTTATGAGCTTTGTTTATGTATCATAACCCCTATGACCTTAAGTCTGAACCCCCAACGAGTCATAATTCAAATTACATTTTGCAGAGTATAAAATCAACATTTACAGGGGTTTTACTATGTTATTATTACGAAGCCGATAGCTGGTACAGTAAATCGTGAAAACTCGGCAAATTCGGGGCGTGCTGAAAAGCACATAAACAAGATGTTTTGGGTTCTAAATAATGATATAATTTAACAGATGGATAAATAAGTTCACCATTTAAGGCATGTCAAGGGTTATCTAAAAATATTAAGAAATAAGGAAATACGAAAAGAAAACGTTAAATTTTAGCCGATAACTGTGAGGTGCCAGTATTGTTTAGGAGGAAGTTAATTTTATGCTGCTTTTAGTCTTCATCCTTAACAATATGTGGTAAGGCGGAAATTTAATTTCCGTTATTAATGGACCATGTTTGTAACAATTTCGGCTGGGAAATTCAAATTATTCACAAGACAAAGTGTATTTGGCTTACTGTATCTCTACAATTTGCATTTTACATTTTTTTTTTCGTTTAGCAGTAAAAAAAGTGACATATCCCCGAATTTTTTCGTTCAGCAGTCAAAAAAGTTACACATCCCCGAATAACATTACATATTATTATACTTTTATGTTAAATACTGAAATCTGATTGGTTTAGACGGAGTTGACAATTCGTTCTAATACCCTCAGCGTTAGCAACACACTTGGCAACGGGCCGATAGAACAAATTGTTACATGCGCGTAAATTATGCGCGTACGGTTCGCCGTAGAACTCACGTCTTTTCTATATAAAAGCAGTGAAATTTGCCATAAAATTAAGACATTCAGTATAATAAAATAAATAGTGCCTGTTTGGGAGGGTACCAGTTGAAATTGACACCCCTCGAAAACCATTGTCAACCTCCGCTTCGCGTCGGTTGACAATGGTTTTCTCGGGGTGTCAATTTCAACTGGTACCCTCCCAAACAGGCACTATTTATATACTAGCTGTTGGCTTGCCGTGATAGCCCATTCTGTTACCAGCAACGTGCTAACAGCCGTCAGCCTACCGGCTTCACCATCTGAGTAAGGAACGAGTACTGCAAAGCACAGGAACCAATGGTTGTGTTACTTCTGACCAAGTCACGTGACTGACTAACAAGTTTAAATTAAGCAATTTTAGTTATCCTTTTACAAGTAGCTCTTTGATGTTAATTTTCAGATATTAATTATGAAGGACTGTCACAAGACTCGACGAATACGGCAGTCAAACATCAAGCTGAGACGAATCTCAGCTGAGATTCAGTCCTGCCTTTCTCTTATAAATTATTTAACTAAAAGTAAGGGAGTTTTAGTAGAAATCAACATGGTTTACAAGGAATGATATAATAGCATAAAAAGCATGGAGTATACATGTAGGACAAATATGAAAGAAATCAAGAAGGTACCTGAGTGAATTCCACTTGCAAACCTCAAGTAGCCTGATAAATTCCGCACATGCATGTACCTAACTTACCAGAGCCGACATAGAAAGTTCCGGTTGGTAAAGAAAATATCATTGTAATGAAAGTATTCCATGAATGGCCAAAGATATAAAAAGTAAAGTAGGACACTAGCCACTTATACTTAAAACATAGTATATGTATGATGAAACAAGGCATTGCACTAGATCCACATGATGAACTGTTCGGCTGTCTGTTTGTTCAGCTGTCTGTTCGGCTGTCTGTTTGTTCAGCTGTCCGGTGAATCTTAAGGAGGCTGGATGGTCAACAAATTAACCATCAGATGTGTCGTACACTTCGAAATAAATTTGGGCCACGACCTATTTTTTAATCTAAAAAATCCATATATTTTAGCTTTAAAATTTGAACATTTTCTTATATATTTAAACAGAGTTCTTTAGACGACGCAGATCAGCCTAAAAATAGCACACACCATCCTGTCCTCTTTAAGAGGGCTCGACGGTCGTGGCCATTTTTAGACTGTTTTGATCTCCTTAAGACGAAAAGCTCTATATAAAAATATAGAGAATGTTCCCAAATTCAAAAAGTAAAATATATGGATTTTTTGTACTAAATAATAGTTTATAGCTCAGCAAATCATATTTTAAAATTCTAGGTAGATCAGATAGTTAAATATGTTGACCATCAAGCCTCCTGAACTGAATTTTTTGAAATGTGAATGAATGTGACCGTTTAGTCGCCTTTCGATTGACTGATTGGCAGAGATCTAATCAGAACGTTTTAGGTTTAAGAAAAAATACCAAAGTGTATGATATATTAGAAAGGGCATTGGTGCTTTATCTAAAGGAAGCTTAAAAATCATATATAATTAAGTTATTTTCTTGGTTTTTCGGGATGTACAAAATCATGTTGACTGGTAATATGAGAACTTCTTTACCGAATGAAATGTACAATTCAACACCACAATCACTTGAATTCATAACATAGTCAGTATATAGTTGTTTTACCCCACATATCCCAAAGAAATTGATCTTTTAAAATGACAAACAACGTCAGCACTTAAGTATGTCTGATAGACGGCCTTATATAGACGGCCTTATACGTACTTAGTGTGTAGTAAAAACCAGACAGGGTTTACATCAGCGTGCGTAGTTCCTACTTCTTTGTTTATTCTCACACTCCTGACTGATGGTTAATTGACAAAATGTCCATGGGACGGAAATGGTCTCTTCAAACAGTGAGTGATATAAGTATAAAGCAGCTGGATCTCAAACACAATACCAGTTTATTTTGTATAGTAGGTATCAGCCGACAAAATGACAAGCGTTATGTGTAGTCATTTGGGGATAGGGGAAGTTTATTTCTTAAAAGGTAGAGTTTCAAGTATATATGCTATCTCAAACGTTTCATACATGTATTTGTTAACTTCCTCCGAGACTGCAACCATGCTTGTTGAATTATCCCTGATTTTGTCATTTCTTTGGTTTCTCCTTACAGCTTTTGAAGTCATGACATCAAAGAGAAAGAGAAAGTCGCCGCCGGGACCATGTGGTTTACCCTTCTTTGGCTCCTTTTTCGACATCGACCTTAAAAATATACACCTGGATTTTCTGAAATGGAAGGAACGATATGGAGATATCGTTTCGTTCAAAATGAACGGGAAGAATTTTCTTGTCCTGAACAATATAGACATTATCAGGAAGGCATTCGAGAGCGACGAAATAGGGGCCTTAATGAGTGATCGACCATTAAATTTCATAGGAGAATATATATTTTTTGGCTACAAAGACGTTCTTTTACGGCGATATGACGACGAGTTTATGAAGATGAAGAAACTGATGATACAATCGATGAAGCTCCACGATTATAACTCGGACAAGTTTAAACAGCTGATGTCAGAGGAACTGTCACACACAGTGTCAAAGTTCCAGAAGACGGAAGGAAAGCCTACGGAGCCGATGGACATTCTTCTGCCGTCCTTCTGTAACATCATCGGGATGCTGGTGAGTAGGAGAGTCAGTCTGGTGTGTAACACTCTCTGGTGATTTTGCATTGGTCATTGTCCATTGCCATCTCTTTGGTTGTTGTGCAATGTTTATTGGTGTATTACCTCTAGTCCATTTTAATCACGTGACACGTTTTTCTAGTTCACAGGGCGCCGGTGCCAGGACGAGGACAGGCTCCTTAAGGTGTTGATGGACTTTGACCGAGATGGGGACACCATGATTCAGCCCCAGGTTCACGCCGTGTACAAAATGTTCCCCTGGATTCGTCATTTTCCCGGCTATTACGGTGATCTGTATCGCAGTGTAATTCGAGGGAGAACAGAGCTACACAATCTGGTCCAAGATATGAAGGTGAGATTGCTATATCAGCCATGTGCAAAAAGTCGTATGTTTTTCTAAAAACAATGAAATGGATAAAATTAGGTCTGACCCAAATATTTTCCCGCAACAATACTTAGTCTAGTAAATGTAATAGTTCTTAGTGGCCTTCACTCAATACAACTACAAAAAAGTGAATCTGCGTTTGAATATATCAAATAGATGTATATTCTTAAAAATTTAATATTGACTGAAATTCTAAACAAATATATGAAACTTGCAGATATATTAAACTATACTCAACACTAATGGGTTCCTTTTCGTTTTGAAGGGTACATATGACAAAACCACGGTCCAAAGCTTCATACACGAACTTCTGGGGGAGCATCGGGACTTTGCTGAGGACCCGGATAAAGGCTGGCTCACAGATGAACACGTTCTAGGAATGCTTATGGATCTTATCAACACGTGTATGTACCTTAACTTCTTTCATTTTGATACTCTTTTAAAAATTTTACTGGGCTTAATAGATTGTCATAAGCACTGTATTCTTATCGTTGCAAAATTAAAATCGAATCTGGATTGACTGGATTTGGAAGTTGTCTCGAGCATGTACACAGGGATAATTGTTGTAATAAACCACATGATCTATTATAGCCGTGTTGACGACCAAGGCAGTGATGGCAGGTGCCCTCTTTCTCCTCTCTCACTTTCCGGAGATACAGGAAAAGATTCGAGAGGAGATCACTACAATAATCGGCTCCCGATCTCCCACGACAGAGGACATGGCGTCAATGCCGTACACGGAGGCCTGTATGATGGAGATTTTACGCTACCAGTCACATCTTCCCCTCACCGCGCCCCACGCAAACCTTAGCCAGGAAGTAGAACTGGACGGCTACACGATCCCCAAAGGAACAGTGGTGAGTACTAATAGGAGATTCATGGGAAGGAGTGTCGATAATGTAAAATGGCAGTAACCCAAAATAAAAAAATTACTGAATACGACTTACATAATAAAGCTTTTTACGTAATTGATTCAATTTAAAAGAACGCAAGGTTTTTTTTTCAATTTCCCATGCCTAGATCCCCGGTTAAGACAGTCCTTCAACTAAAAATTACCCCCAAAAAATCTTTTATGCTTTCCTGTTGATTCTAATACAAATTCCTGCGGTGTAGACAATGGTAACCAGATCTATGCTTCACTTCTGTTGATTGGTAAAACAGCCAGCCCGCCGTGAGAGGGGCGCCTCGCACTCTCTTCACATTTCGGGATTCTGGCGAATAATGATAACATTTTTAATAATGTTTGTCTTTCTTCTACGCAGATTTTCGGGAACTTGTTTGCCTGCCACCACGATGAGACCGTGTACCCTGACCCCTGGGATTTCAAACCTGACCGGTTCCTAGAGGAAGGAAAGTTAGTCGGAACCGACCACCCAGCGGTCAGAAAGTACGTGTGACCTTATTATTGTATTTTTTTATTACATTGATATTATGTTGAGATATGATTATGCAGAGTCTACATATATAAATATTCTCAAATCTGTGTATTTTATATTTTAGTTTTATTGGATTTGGCGTCGGGAAGAGGCGGTGTGTTGGTCAGCAAATGGCTAGAATCAGAATGTTCCTGTACACCACGTGTCTCTTGCAGAAATTTAAAATCGAGGTCCCAAAAGATACGTCACTTCCGTCACATGACCCAAGAGCGTTACTTTCGGAGTCCCCCGTGATTTTACCGCCACCTGTGCAGTATTGTTTCGTTGAGTGTTGAACGTGAATGCGCGAGATCTCAGTATCCAAGAGACCGGTTGTGAATGAAAGTTTCTTGTTATGTGTAATACATGGCTTGTTTATTGCTTTTATTTATTAGAGATATGATGTTATTTATTGAAATCCAGAAAATAAATGTTAGAAACACTATCTTCTTATCAGTCAATGACAACATGAAATGTAGAAATCATAAACTACAGACTTTTGATAAAACACAGCTGTGTAAAGAAAGGTACATTGAAGATTTTTTTTATTTCTAACTCTTGTTTAAACGGACGTATTAACATGAAATTAAATGTTTCAAATATTTTTTATTGAGTAGCAAGTCTACAAATATAAACGTGGCCTCCCCGACCACTACAGTGATATTGATATCACTGGAGGGACGGGCTATTGCGTCCTGATTCTTGAAATGCATGCTCTCGGTAGTTATTCTCTCACCAATCTCATAAAATCTACCTGCATTCAGAATTTTGCTGAAATTAGATTGATTCTTGACATTTTGGCGGTTTTTTTACCAATTTACAAAGTTTATTCTCCCTACAATTTACTTCTAGGAAGAGGCGGGTTTTTTTTATCAGTGCCAAACAATGGGTCTGTACTAAGTATGCATTTAAGAAATAAATATAAGTTGTAAAGAAAAGTGTCTTGTGAGATGTATATTCTGTATTGTAACCAATTCACAACAACCCTTCATTAGTAGTTAGTAAGAATGTAGGTATATGAAGAAGAAAACCCTATTTGCTTCCACCCCCCCCCCCCCCACTTCTGATGCTCAGGATATCGTTTTATATGACCTTTAAATAATTCCAATATTTTGGTTTTTTCGGGTTGAGAAAAGAGAGGCAAGGATAAGGCTGGACAACCACCCCCCCCCCAAAAAAAAAAACCCACAGAAAACAAAACTTGGATCCGCCCCTGAATAAGATGAAGTTAACAGTCGTCGAGAAGTAGTTGCATACTTCCTCTCTTGTGTAAGTCGTATAATAAGATTTTTTTCTTCAAAATACTCATATAAAAGGAATTTGTAGCATTGTCTTTAAAAAAAAATGTGTATGTTAAAAACGCGTAATTTTATATAAAAGAAAAATACTAGTGCGATTAAGCATATAAATTCAAAAAGGGGTATGTCAGCCTCAGATATTTAGGTCACCTGAGTCACTCAGGTGACCTATTGCAATTAGTCTTTGTCCGTCACCGAGAGTCTCGCCGTAAGTCGTACGTTAACAATTTTATATTTTTAACTTCTTGTAATCTACAAGGCCAATTGTTACCATTTATGGTTTGAAGAATCTCAAGGTTAAGAGGAAATTGTGAGATGTATGGCTTTACCTCCCCCGGGGTGCCATAGGCGGGCCCAAATATGCAAAAAAGCCAAATTTTCAAAAATCTTCTCCACTCCCACACATGTGAGGGAAAAACTGAATTCATGGTTTTACCACCCCTGGGTCCCATAGGCGGGACCAAATATTCAAAAAAAGGGCAAAATTTTAAAACAATCTTTTTCCCCTTCTCCCACATATGTTGGGTAAAAACATGCATAATTATATTGTCCATGAAGCCCTCTACCTGAATTGTGAAATTCATGGCCCGTCGGTCAAGGGTTCAGAACTTAGGGTGGGGCCAAAATGACATAGTAAAAAAGTTTAAATCTTAGTAAATGTTTTCTACTTCCATATATATTTGAGAAAAACTAATGCATTGTTATGGTATCCATGAAGCCTTCTGCAAAAATTGTGAAATTCATGAGCCCCTGGGTCAGGGGTTCAAGTCAAGGGGTGTAAATAAAGCCATATTTTGAAAATGTATTAAATCTTAGAAAACCTTTACTCATATTTATATTTGAGAAAACCTATATGCATGATTCTGATCTCCACGAAGTCCTCTACCTTAATTGTGAATGACTTTTTTTTCAAACATCAAATAATACAAGCGGGGGTAACAGTCAGAGGAGTCTCAGATTAGGGTTTTGACTTCAAAATGAAGCTTAAAATGCAAACATGAGACTCTCTGACATGTCAATCTAAGACTATGGTATTCAGGTGACTGTCAAGGTCTGTGGGCCTCTTGCTTAAATAGAAAAAAATTATATACATGCTCCTAGTGCCTGTGATATCAATAACTGGCATCCATCTTATCAGAACTGTTCCCGTCGACACCGAAATACAATCGTCAATAAATGAGATTTTGTTATGAGTTTTGGGTGTTTCTGCCATTAAGTGCCTCTGGAAATATCCAAATGTCTCATATATCTTTTGTGCATGTTTTGTTGATATGCATAGTTCTGATAGAAAGGTGCAGATCTGTAAATATTTGGATTTATCCTGTGTGAAACTTCTCACCCATCCTTGATATTTATCAACTGGCTGATGATTCACTCAAATAGCTCACAATACTAAGAACAAAATTGCGGGGGTAAAGTTTTAACAATGAAAAGATTTTACTCTGAAGTGCGGGAAATGATGTCTCGTTCGTTCTGAATTCTACTTTTCTCTCAAGTATTGGGTTTTTCAAATCATCTCAATTAGGTTCTATCTATATGTGATAATAAGTTGTCCACTTAATTCGTTTTTCTCGATTTTTTCTCATATTTGCATTCTCCAATATCTCTGTGCGATGAAACACTACACAATGTAAATTTTGTATAATCTTATGTCTTGAAAAATTGATTACATAAGATCCGCAATCCAAATCACGTGACTACAGTGAACAATGATAATACTTTTAAATAGTATTGTTTCAGTAAGAAAAAGAAAATAATAATCCGGCTATTCCGTTTATATAAGCAATAAATCTCAGGTTGAAAAAAAAAACAATTGCAATCTTATTAGAATCACGGGCACTGGAAGTTATTGCTAGCGCTCTCGAGCGCTAGCAACTATGTTAGTCTATGGTGGCATAGTTCTGCCCCCACTTGTCAGATAATTATGTCGACTTGTCAGATCTTGATGTCGATTTGTCAGATAATTATGTTGACTTGTCAGATATTTATGTCGACTTATCACTTATTCACATGTTATAAAACTTTACACTAAAACGTTTCGACGCCCAATTTGTGCCATTTAGTTTACATAATATTTTCTGACAAGTCGACATAAGGATCTGACAAGTCGACATGATCATCTTTTATGTCGACATCATTATCTGACAAGTTGACAGAATTATCTGACAAGTCGACATACTTATTTGATAAGACAACATAACATCTGAAAAGTCAACATCATGATCTGACAAGTCGACTTATAATATGAATGATAATTTTCTTCAAACTGGTGGCCATTTTGTTTTTTCTTTCAGATAATTATGTTAACTTGTCAGATCTTGATGTCGACTTGTCAGATAATTATGTTAACTTGTTAGATCTTTATGTCGACTTGTCAGATATTATGATGAAATGCAAATGGCAGTTAGTGGCACTAACACGCTTTGACAACAAAATATTGAGTTTATAGTCAATATGATTATTTTCTGACAAGTCAACATAAAGATCTGACAAGTTGAAATAAATATCTGACAAGTCGACATAATTATCTGACAAGTCGACAAAATTATCTGACAAGTGGTGGCAGATCTATGCCACCATACTTTTTCACTTGAATACGCATGCTCGACTCCATAGTAGGGGATTCTGGGAATACTGTACTACTGTAGATAAACTGTACCATGTGAATTTCGTTTTATCATCTTCACACGAAGTTTTGTGTTTTATTGTAAATGTCAAAATAGTAACAATCGCTTAGGTCTTATTATGCAAAGTTATTTTAAATATTATAATAAATAGCTAGCTTTATTTTAACTACCTTCAAGCTCGGAAAACAACCTCGGATATGTTTTCCGAGCTTGACGGAAAGGCCCGAGAAGATACGATTGCTACAAAACGGTACCAATGGTTCTTGAAAATTTTCACCTGGAAGTTGAAATTACAGTATATACATAATGATTAAGGCACAGTCAATGAGCTATGCCATTGCCGATGCTTCTGTGTTTTATGATGGCTACAGCGCTAGCTCACCAATCTTTTTAAAAGATAAGCTTGTTGTAAATATACTGTATGTGCATGTATAAAAAAGAAAGGGTAGGACACTCTTTTTGAGGCAAAATCGGGTTTGGCGAATTCTGGGTGTTCCTCAAACGAAATTTCGCGACGAATCGTTCAAATATACTTTACTTACAATATATGTATAGATTCGTTCCGCCCCAATGCTGTTTCACCGAAGAAAAAAGTGTTTTTATACATCCAAGTGCCTAAGATTTTCGCTAGACCGGTTTAATCGCAGTGAATTAAACAGTAAGTTTTGATTGGTCAATAAAAAAATAAATATAATTTTTTTGTGTTCGTCAATAAGACGGCAAATAATTAAAGAAACTTTAAACGGCATATTTAAATGTGATACTTGTTTAAAAGGGGTTCTGCATATAGATATTTTGGCCTTTTAACAATGAAACGCACAAATAATAAAGAAGTTTAATAAAAAAAACAAACAAATATTGATAGATACATTCATTACGAGGACCAATCAGAACTTACTGTTTAATTCACTGCGATTCTAGCGAAATTCTTAGGCACTTGGATGTATAAAAACACTTTTTTCTTCGGTGAAACAGCATTGGAGAGGAATAAATCTATACATATATTGTAAGTAAAGTATATTTGAACGATTCGGCGCAAAATTTCGTTTGAGGAACACCCAGAATTCGCCAAACCCGATTTTGCCTCAAAAAGAGTGTCCTACCCTTTCTTTTTTATACATGCACATACAATATATTTACAATAACTTCCAGTGCCCGTGATTAGAATTGACTAAGAGGATGTGCTTATGAAGGATATCAAATGAAGAGTTATCTATCCTGTACATTGAATGATACTGGTACCAAGAGAAGAATTCGTCCAGGGAGTTTATATGGACCTCGTCGTATTTGATAGAATATTAACGAGAAAATGGGAGGAGTGTTTACCTGCCCGGGTAGTGGTTCCTCTAGGTATCTAACCATACATTTATTTTGAACAGTCCTTTTTATGGCAAATTAAAAAAGAAATAGATTAAGATGTATTATTATGAAAAACAAAATGTTTATATTATGTATCTTATGACATGTCAAACGTTTATATTATGTATCGTATGACATGTCAAACGTTGCAATATTCGATCTTTTTCATTTGTATTGTATGAGTAATACAACAGAACTCAATTTGGATAAAATTCCTGGAACAAGCTTCAAAATTATGTTATGTCTAATCATCGATTGGAATGTTTTAGTAGATTATGTTATTTGTATTCCACCAAGCTGTATAACTCAATGACCATAAATTGAATTGAAAGGAATTACCATCAGGTAATGGTAGCAAGTACGAGGGTTGTCCCAAAATAGCGTAGACAAGTGGTGTTATTCAGTTTATCGAATACACAGGTAGATGAAACTTGTGCCACAAAGGGTTCAAGTAATTTTCATTCAAATTATATTAAAAGAAATGTTTCAAAGAAATGTTTTTCCAAGACATATTCGGAAATAAAACATAAATCCCATCGTACACGATGTGGAGGGTTTAGCAACAACGTAAAGACTGGTGATTTTCGACATCACGCATTGCGCCGCATGGCGAAACTTGTTGTTACTAATTATTCATTTTCTCAAGAAATAAATTAAGTACAGATTTAATTTTTCAGTATGGTTTGTCAAAGGGTCTTTGAAGAAAACATAGAAGTCTAATGAAATTGCAGTGAACAGATTTTGAGTTATGTGTTCTGTCTTCGCTATTTTGGGACAACCCTCGTATGCTGAGCGAGTCTCGATCATTTTACATGTACCGGTTGACTGAATGCACTTATAGTCCTTCTATTCTTTTTGCTTTATAAAGCTCCTGACATAGAACAAGTCCAATTCGATATGTAACTCTCCCTGGGGGGTAATGTTTATTTACAATTATGATAGACGATATATACTTATTGTGCATTGTGTTTTTATTTAAAAACATGTTTTCGTTAGTTTATCCTTAATGTTTCGTTTTGCATTGAATTTATTAATTTAATAATAATCAAAGGTATCGTTATTAAAAACGAGGGGGTGTAATATTTTGATTTTTGCCTAAATTCTATTGCCTATCCTGTTTTCTTGATGTTTGAAAAAAAATTCTCTTTATTTACTAGACTAAGTTTGTTGTGATTTTTATTTGGTTATACACATAAAAATTAAAAATAAAGTCAAACTATGGCAAATAGTCATTTTGATATTCTTATTGTGTGACTGGAAGAGGCCACTTATGTTACACGGCCGGGGGGAAATGACCTAACCTCAAAACCTCATTGTGAAAAAAACGATGAAAGTGAGATTGGAACTAATTTTGCAAACCAATATTAAGATTTCGTACAAATATATTTTCACTTGTTAAAAAGGGTGTTGTTAACATTTATTTCTTTTATTTTTGCTCTATAAATGCACGGTTTTAGATCTATTGATTTTGGGTGAAAAGTCACACGACCAAACAGGCTTAAGCAGACCGAAGTAAGGCTATTCTAGTAACATCATAAGGACTAACAAGAAAACATCGATGTTGCCATCACATGGCGCGGTGGTCACAGGCGTTAGGCCGTTACCCAATTGTCTACATTGTCTCAGTCCACCCAGCTGAAATTGGGTACCAGCTTACGCTGCAGGTTAACCTGCGATGGACTGGTGTCCCATCCAGGGGGAGTCAATGAATCTCATCCGCTTAGCACCACGGAAACCGGGGATAAGCACCAGCCTTGTGCGCCTTTATGGCTCGGACAGGGATTTGACTTTAACAACTTTAAGCCATTAATTGACGCCATATTTAGTGAAATATATTTCATCTAGCGAGAACATATATTCTTTCTATATAGCGAATCACCATAGTAATAATTTTCTACACCAAGAGCGATTACTCTCCTTCGAGATATCATAAAACTTTTAAAACTGTCTCTTTACAAGTACATGTATCCGAGGGGGGGGGTTATTTATTACGTTTTCATTCATTTTTTTCATTTGATTTGATTTTATTTGGGAGAGAGGTATTTAAATTGAAAATTAACTCAGACATGATATTATTAAACGATAGAAACAAATATGAAAATCAACTAAGAAAAAAAATTAACAGAAAAAAATACATTTTCGAACCTCATTTCTGTTTTTTGATTTATTTACTTTCTACCTATTGTAGATTTAATTAAAAGGGATTGCAGAAAATATTGATTTATTTTAGTAATTTCATTTAGCCTTTCTTTACGGACTAACAATACATTATCCATTATCATGGTTAATACATAAATTGCTGTTGAATATGATAACAAGAGGCCCATAGGCCTCATCGCTCACCTGGGCAACAATAGCCATAAAAAAAATCAGCTTTATTGAGTCATATACAAAATATATGGACAATGTAATGGAATAAAATTTAAAAATTTTCTCTAGATATTCTTACAGTCATATGACATATTAAGCATCGCATTTCTCATAAAGATCTCAAACAATATTTCATATACATCAAACTTTGAACCTCTTGTGAAGATGCTTTTTGAGACTGAAGAAGATTTTAGAGATTTTTCTTCACATATTCCAATGAAAATTTCGCCCCCCCATTGTGCCCACCCTAACCCCTAATTTAAATATTGAACCTACCCTACCTTAAGATGCTTTCACACAAATTACAGCTTTAATTTGCTGGCCAATTGGTATTTGAGAAGAAGATTTTTAAAAGATTGTCTATGTATATTCCTTGCTTTGTAAAACTTCGATCCCGAATTGTGGCCACACTCTATACATGGGGATCGTGATCTGAACAAAATTAAATCTACGCTACCCTAGGATGCTTTCACACAAGTCTCAGCTTTTCCGGCCAAATGGTTTTGAAGAAGATTATTTTAAAATACCAACAAATTTTCATTGATTCTTAATTATCTCCCATTAAAAGAAGGCATGGCCCTTCATTTTAATAAATTTGAATCCCATTCACCTAATAATGCTTTGTGCCAAGTTTGGATAAAATTGGCTTAGTGGTTCTGGAGAAGAAGTCGAAAATAGAAAAAGTTTATAGACGAGCAGACAGACAGACCGACGGACATACAGACAGACGGACGACAGACAAAAAGTAATCAGAAAAGCTCACTTAAGCTTTCTGCTTAGGTGAGCTTATAACCAACATAGAATAAACAACAACAGCAATAACAACTAAATTCACGTTTTTATTAGTTAATCACCATTGGTTCAGTTACAAGTAGTTTTGAATCCAGCTGCGGTAGCTGGACACCCGGGTGTAGACGCTGGGGTAAGTTCCAGCGCATGTGCTGATGCCCCATGACGTCACTCCAGCCTGGACCCATACACCGTTCTTCTCGCAAACATAGGGTCCGCCGCTGTCACCCTGTGGAATATCAAAAATAGATGTCATACACAGCACCTATCCTATTTACACGTTTATACCAACTCAATATTTCCACTTGATTCCCACATTCGACTTACACTGCAAGCTGATTTTCCTTCCTCATACAAACAAATATGGCTGCTGAAAATGCTTGCACCTGAAACACCGCTCCATCTGTTGGAGCATTCAGTGTTAGCAATGTTGTTCATCTTTGCTTCCATCAGAGAGTTTGAGGTAGATCCGGATGCTTAATAAAACAAACAAAAAACATATCACCAGTTTTCAAAATTCATCGAATGTATAATTGAACGTTATCGTAGAATCTTGGGCAGCTTACTTCCGACATTGGTGCGACCCCATCCAGTAATCCAGCAATTCTGTGTCCCAGAGAGGAAATCTTCGTTGCTTGAGGCCAGGGTCGCCAGGGCAATGCTAGAGCTCAGGGGCATGGGGGAGCTCAGCTCCAGGACAGCGATATCATTGGGGAATCCAGCACTAGAACCGCTGTACTGGGGGTGCTGCGGGAGAATAAGAGATTTTTAGACACTCAGTAGTCAACCAAAACATTAATTTTACCATGTGTGTGTTCGTAGCATAGCTAAAAAAAATTCGCTAAAGAGTCAGTACAAAGAATAAACGGCCTGATTTTGACATTAAAAAGGTACTCACCAAATTGACCTTGGTTACGGTTCTTGTTTCTCCATTGGCGCTGACCCTTGTGATACCAGCCTCGACGCTGTATCTAGTAGGCTGGTTTCTGTAAACAAACATCAACAATTCGTTATTCATCACTTGCATGAATAAATTATTCTTGTAACAAAATTTTATCTACAATATCTACTATATGCACAGAGAAAGAGACAGAGATTCAGAGAGAGACAGAGAGAGAAACAGACAGACAGACAGATAAACATGTAGTTAATTTTTTACACGTAAGCCTCCACACAGTGGGCCGCTGTCAGGACCCTGGTGGTGGAGATCAGTGAGCCCCCACATATGTGGGAGGTACCAATCTGGAGGGACACCTGCCACGGCCACTCCCCGGTGTCAGCGGTCTGACCTCCCACCACACGGGACTCCGCCTAAAGAGGGACAAACACAATTATAAGCAATTCGATTATTTTACAATACCGTACACTATTTTTATTTTTCGCATGCGAGAAAATTTTGCAACCCCCCCCCCCCCCCCCGAGTTGTGAATATTTTTTGCGTGTTTATTTAATGTCTTATTTAAAGGTTTCAAAACATATTAGACTTGATATAGTGAAAAGTTGTCATTTGCAATAAGAAGTCGTTGAAAGTGAAAGTGAAATTTGATTTACATTAATTCATCACATATATCTAATTCATTCCCTAACATTACGATTGCGTTGCCAAGCTTTCTTCAAACGCCTAAAAAGTAATAATTATAAAATCAATAAAATCGCAATTTATATTACTCTTCACTGTATTAGGCATAGCAAAAACAAAGAATTCAAATAATCATTGTTAAAGTCTTGTAAAAGTTTGATTTTTTTTTCAAAAGGATTTTATTATTCTTAGATTTATGTATCCATTCTAATTTTGATCATCATACTTTAATTCACAAACCAGCCCTGTTAGTATTGAATTATTTTGACTGGGTTTACCTCATCCATCGGGTGCGAGATTCTGCTGATAGACGACCTCAGGATCTCCTTGGCAGGTTGAAAAAACCTGGGCACAGCAACTGCAGAAGTGCAAATATAAAATAATGTTACACCACATTTGCCGATCAGGAATAGGACTCTCTATATGAAAATGATCAAAAATGAAAGATATGGGAACTGGGTGGTTGTGACGATTTTTGAACTGTATAAATCTCCTTAAGGGGTGGTCAACAAATTAACTGTATAAATATCCTTAAGGGGACTGGGTGGTCAACTGTATAAATCTCCTTAAAGGGGCTGGGTCGTCAACAGATTAACTGTATATATCTCCCTAAGGAAACTGAGTGATCAACAACTTAGCGATCAGACATGACGTCTTTAGCTATGAACTATCATTTAGTCAAGGAAAAGTCCATACATTTCACCTTTTCAATTTAAAGGAGATAAATACAGTCTAAAAATGACCACAACTATCGAACTATGGTTTTTCTTTGTTAAATGATACTAGTAGTTTGTAGCTAAACAATTTTTTTAAATGAAGTTTAATCTGCTGAGTAATTTGTTGACTAACTAGCTAGCCCCAATAACATGCTATAAAAGACATGATTTACAAAATCTAAAAAGTAATATAAGTAGACGATTTACCGGTCAAACCGAGCAGGCAGAGGAATACGGCGGCTGTCTTCATGGTCACACTGGGCTCTGTGAGATGGTGTTGGAGACACGGGCACTTGCTTATATACCCACGACTTCTTGCAACATGTGCGCGCTTTTCTCACTATTTTGACAAAGTGACTGTCATAAATTAAAAGACTGCGTGGCTACTTTCGCTGTGCGAGAACACTTATGAAGACGTATTGATATTCTATTTTGGGTTTTTAAAGTTTAAAATCTCTAAATTGTCATGAATTTGGGCTATTACTGTGCATGAAATTCATTTTCAAATTATATTTTGTTTTAATTTGATCCATGCATATGCTTGATTTTTTTATTAATTTCTTGCAATATTTCATAGATAGTGTTTATTGTAACAAATCGCTCCGTGTCTATATTATTCATATCTAATAAAATTCCCTGATTTTTTTGCGCCAGCTGTTTGTATACCAAGTTGACGTCGACGTAAATGTTTGATGTCATATTCGGTGATCGGAGTTGAACGATGCATACCGAACTCAACGTCATAATAGCCGTTGATTAACGGAAAGGAGTGTGATATAACATCCGAATATTGCCGGAGAGGGGTATAATATCATATATTATTAATCTTTATATTACACGGGTAGGCGAATATTCTGTTTATATCGCACAGGGCGGAAAAGGGTATATTTTCTATAAGTATACGATATAGAGACATTACATATACAATTTTTAAACAAAACACAATATAATAGAAGAAGTGAGAGATAGTTCGTTAAATTCATCTGATTGAATGTTTAAGAAATAAACATGCATGTAATAAGAATCTAAGATGAATTCTCGAGTAGATTTCAATATCTTTAAAAACTACCTGTGAATTGGAGTGTGTGGGAGGGGGGGTTAATGGTTGGTAGTATAGCTCAAGTAAAAAAGTTTGTATCCAAAGATTCGTGATTCTGTGTTCGTGAACGAGCTTGCGAACAAACATCTGTTTACACCTAGACCGTTTTACCAGCCCTAGCTAGCACCCAACAGATGACTAAATAATAACCTTAGCTAGATTAACTCTGTCCATGAAATAGGCGACAAGATGCGGGCGACGTTATCCACTTTGTCTGTAGGTATGTATGTATTCATGTACAGAGGCAGCTGTATAGAGAGGTATGTATGTATTCATGTATAGAGGCAGCTGTATAGAGAGGCATGTATGTATTCATGTATAGAGGCAGCTGTATAGAGAGGTATGTATGTATTCATGTATAGAGACAGCTGTATAGAGAGGTATGTATGTATTCATGTATAGAGGCAGCTGTATAGAGAGGCATGTATGTATTCATGTATAGAGACAGCTGTATAGAGAGGCATGTATGTATTCATGTATAGAGACAGCTGTATAGAAAGGCATGTATGTATTCATGTATAGAGGCAGCTGTATAGAGAGGCATGTATGTATTCATGTATAGAGACAGCTGTATAGAGAGGCATGTATGTATTCATGTATAGAGACAGCTGTATAGAGAGGCATGTATGTATTCATGTACAGAGACAGCTGTATAGAGAGGCATGTATGTATTCATGTATAGAGACAGCTGTATAGAGAGGTACATATGTATTCACGTATAGAGACAGCTGTATAGAGAGGCATGTATGTATTCATGTATAGAGGCAGCTGTATAGAGAGGTATGTATGTATTCATGTATAGAGACAGCTGTATAGAAAGGTATGTATGTATTCATGTATAGAGGCAGCTGTATAGAAAGGTACATATGTATTCACGTATAGAGACAGCTGTATAGAGAGGCATGTATGTATTCATGTATAGAGGCAGCTGTATAGAGAGGCATGTATGTATTCATGTATAGAGACAGCTGTATAGAGAGGCATGTATGTATTCATGTATAGAGGCAGTTGTATAGAGAGGCATGTATGTATTCATGTATAGAGACAGCTGTATAGAAAGGTATGTATGTATTCATGTATAGAGACAGCTGTATAGAAAGGTATGTATGTATTCATGTATAGAGACAGCTGTATTGAGAGGCATGTATGTATTCATGTATAGAGGCAGTTGTATAGAGAGGCATGTATGTATTCATGTATAGAGACAGCTGTATAGAGAGGCATGTATGTCTTCATGTATAGAGGCAGTTGTATAGAGAGGTATGTATGTATTCATGTATAGAGACAACTGTATAGAGAGGCATGTATGTATTCATGTATAGAGACAGCTGTATAGAGAGGTATGTATGTATTCATGTATAGAGGCAGCTGTATAGATAGGTATGTATGTATTCATTATATATACTGGGAGTTTGTCGTGGACCCTCAAGCAATGTGAACATGTCGTCAATAGGGAGGACTGTTAGATAAAATTCATAGCGTGTCTAGTATTTGAATTTGATCTGGATATTTGAAAATGTAAAGTACCAGTGGCGGATCTAGGATTTAAAGTTAGAGGGGTAGCTAGTTTTAGGCAGGGGGTCTGGGGCCAAGTGGGTCCATGGCAAAATCCTGGTGGGGCCCAGGGGGCTAAGCCCCCGGAAGCTCCTGAATTCTGCAGAATTTTTAGGGTAAAAATAAAGTCTTCATATTTAGACTTTTGTGATATTTTTTCTTGTGATTATATTAAAAAGCAATGAAATTTTTTACAATTTTTTTTTAAAAAGGTTTGTATCACTAGCTAGTATAACCAATTACTTAAAGTGGGTGAGTAGTCACATTGGAACCCAAAGAGAGCGTAAATAGGTATACCGTTTAACCCACGGTTTTCTTCATACTACACCATTGAAATCGGTCTTACGTAGAGAAATCCCATGAGTTTCCAAAAGGTTTATAATTAAGACTCGCAAGTTGACTTGTAAATTTTCTTTGCCAGAAGGAGTATGATATAACTTTATGTTGACAATTTTAGAGGGGGCGCCGGGGGCGCCCCCCCCCCCCCCTTGAATCCGCCACTGAGTACTTTATTAAACATGTTACAGTATAATAAAGAATGAAATAGCTATTTCTTCAATTCCATGCACTAGACCTACATGTGTATTTAAACTTATACAAATATGTGAACTGATGAGTTGAATTTTGTCGACCAACTACATGTTAAGAATACTCTAATAATGTGTTTTCATTTGTCCTGTGAATTTACGTGAAATATCAAAAAAAAAGAGGATGCCTTGTAACTATGTCTTGGAAATGTTTTAAATGTAAAATGTTCTTTAAATACAACCTAATGACTATGTAAATGTTACATAGGATTGTCTTATGAGAATTCAACTCTTCCTTAAACAATATTTCCTTTGTTTCCACAAAAAGTAAGTCAGTCCTGAAACGGTTATCACCTTTATACATTTCTATATACAGTGTACATATTAACTATGTTATAATTGATATGTTTTATTGTTGCGTTCTTTCAGCTTTACTTCTACTCTGTGTCAAATGCAGACCAAGCGAAAATAAGGTAAAAATTTACACTCATAGCAGATCTCTTTAATGGTGTTCGATCCTCAGCAATGTTCGACAACTCTTGAATTTTGAAAAATTCAGAAAATTCACAGTGTTTAATGCAACAAAATAAACAATGACCATAGCTCAGACCATCAGTATGTCATGTACGTAGATTGTAGATCCTTGGATCAATGATCAAACAATTTATACCATGCAATTCAAACTACTTTTCTCTTTCTTTACTATAAGTTTGCGAATGCATGGGTAATATAGTAAATGTTCTTTTGATTTCAACTTATGATATTCTAATGCAGAAGTCTTGAAATAACGACACTCTGAAAAGCGGGCTAAAGATCGGCGAACTTTAATACAGCTGCTTTTTATACAACGCAAAAAAGAATACTGCCTTTCTAATGTACTATCGAACTGTTTTGAAGCTTTCAGAGAGCCGAATCGTGGGGGGACAGGTGGCAGACCCCGGGGAGTGGGGGTGGCAGGTGTCCATACAGTATGACTACAGTAACACCTGGCGACACATCTGTGGGGGGACGCTCATCCAGCAGAACGTGGTCCTAACGGCGGCTCAGTGTGTGTCTGGGCTCAGGTAAACTCAGTGAATGTCCGGACCTTAGTGTGTCTGAACTTAGTTATTAAGAGTGTCCAAACTGAGGTAAATTAAGAGCGCCGAACTTAGGTAAACTCAAACTGTCCGGACTCAGATAGAACCCGTTTGTCCAGATTTACATAAAACATTGCGCTTATACTCAGATAACGTTAGTGTGTCCAGAATCGGGTAAAGTTAGTGTGTCCAGAATCAGGTTAATTCGGTATTTCTAGGTAATATCAGTGCTTTTCCGCACTCAAGGAAAACCAGCGTGTCCGGACAATTGTAAAATCAGTGCTTGTTCTGGCTCAAGAAAAATAGTGTGTCAGGAATAAGTGTGCTCGGTTTTAGGTTAAATAATTGCATGTCCGGACATCAGTCAATTCAGCGTGCCCGGACTCGGGTAAAATCAGTGCGTTTGGTCTTAAGCAAACTCAGTGTGTTTGGTCGTAAGCAAAATCAGTGTGACCAGACTAAGATTAAATCATTCTGTTCTGTTTTAGACAAAATCAGTGTGTCCGGACTCGGGTAAAATCATTGTGTCCTGTCTCAGATAAAAGTTAGTGGGTTCAGGGTCAGGTAAAATCAAGCATAACAGGACTGATGTAAAACAGTGTGTAATGACTCAGGTAAAACCAGTGAGCCAATGCTCAGGTTAAATGATTGCATGTCCGGACATAAGTAAAATAAGGGTGTCCAGATTTGGATAAAATCAGTTTTTCCGGTCTCAAGTAAAATCAGTGTGTCTGAACTCAGGTAAAATCAGTAAGCTCAGACCCGAGTAAAATTAGTGCATGCCTTGACTCAGGTAAACTCAGTGTGTCCGGTCTCAGGTAGAATCAGTTTGTCCGGACTAAGGTGAATTCGTTTGTCTAGGCTCAAGTAATATCAGTGTATTTCTTGACTTAGGCCGTACTGAGGTGAAACCAGTGTGCGTTTAGTTTTGTCCATAACAAGTGAAAGGAAAAACAATGATATCTTTCTGTTGTCAAAAAAGTGTGTTGTCAAACGTAAAGTTAACTTGCATCTGGGCTTAGGTAAAACTTGTGTCAGGATTAAAAAAAAACACGGACTCTGTTGTCAAGGTGACATATTAATACATATAAAGTGCATACTGTTACCACGTTTGTTATTTCAAGTACATATATGTATAAAAACTTCAAAATGTTTGCGAGGGTTTTTCAAGCCACATCTCGAAATTCCTGACTTAGTATGCACGTGTCTTCTGTAGCATTTCCTCTTTGAGAGTTGCGGCAGGAATGAACAGATTATCAGAAGGTGGGATGACTTCAGGAATATCCAAAGTGACTGTGGTGAGAGAATGGAAATTTTCTTTTGAACTTACTGTAATTTGTGGGTGAAAGAGGTAAGAAGTTTTGAAAGGGATGGCATAGGCTAAAACCCGGAAATTCCTGTAACTTTATTGCTGAGTAGCTCAAGGTTAGACGCTTATTTACCATTCCAATAAATTGCAGGTCTTGAGTTGTTTAATTTGTTAAGAACTGGTTGTTGTAGCATCCCCAGTTCGGCAGCAGCTCTCCAGGATTCCCGAACGACATCGCTCTTGTTGAACTCCAGACGCCATTCCTGGCCGGTGGGTCCATCCAGATCGCCAGTCTACCGTCCAGTAAGACTGAGGATTTCTCCAATCTTCCTGACTGCTGGATGACTGGATGGGGAAGGACGTCCGGTAAGTGCTCTCTCTATGATAGTAAGAGTTGATACAAAAAAAAACCAAATAAATAAAATAATCTACTTAAGGTGGAATAACACATCATCACAAAATGACTGACATCTGATCGAAACGATATTTCGTTTTATTAAAAGGATTTTATCGACAGCAACATGTAACAGCCGAGTGGAGAAAGTTTCGGGCTTATGGTCCGTACACCCCGAGTTCGAATCTGCGGGGGCTTTTGTTGTTACTTACTGCAGATCTTTCGCTTATTTGACATATGTACAGTTTATTTGTCATTATATCTTGTGTTATTCCTCCTTAAAGGTAAAGCTTACTAGCTAAATATTATATTTTAAAAAATACTATTGATATCCATTACCAATACTGAGAAAAACAGTAATTAATTAATTTCTGGAGTGGATGTTTTAATTGTTTTTATTTTACACGCATGCTTGTGTTCTGTCAATCAGGTAGTTCCGGATATTCAGACGTTTTGATGGAAGCTCAGGTGGCCAATATAAGAAACACCCAGTGTGTCAATCAATGGAACAACGTTCCCAGCGCCACCATACTGGATGGCCATATCTGTACCTATGAAATAGGAAAGTCGTCCTGTAGTGTAAGTACACTAAAACACTACAATAGACAGACCTATCTCTAATAAAATAGGAAAATCGTCCTGTAGTGTAAGTACACTAAAATCACTACACTAAACAGACCTATCTCTAATAAAATAGGAATTTCAAAGTCGTCCCGTATTGTAAGTACACTAAAAACACTACAATAGACAGACCTATCTCTAATAAAATAGGTAAGTCGTCCCGTAGTGTAAGTACACTAAAAACACTACACTAGACAGACCTATCTCTAATAAAATAGGAAAGTCGTCCTGTAGTGTAAGTTCACTAAAAACACAATACAAGACAGACCTATCTCTAATAAAATAGGAAAGTCGTCCCGTAGTGTAAGTTCACTAAAACACTACACTAGACAGACCTATCTCTAATAAAATAGGAAAGTCGTCCTGTAGTTTAAGTACACTCAAAACACTACACTAGACAGACCTATCTCTAATGAAATAGGAAAGTCGTCCTGTAGTGTAATTACACTAAAAACACTACACTAGACAGACCTATCTCTAATAAAAAAGTTAAGTCGTCCTGTAGTGTAAGTACACTAAAAACACAACACAAGACAGACCTATCTCTAATAAAATAGGAAAGTCGTCCCGTAGTGTAAGTTCACTAAAACACTACACTAGACAGACCTATCTCTAATAAAATAGGAAAGTCGTCCTGTAGTGTAAGTACACTAAAAACACTACACTAGACAGACATATCTCTAATGAAATAGGAAAGTCGTCCTGTAGTGTAAGTACACTAAAAACACTACACTAGACAGACCTATCTCTAATAAAATAGGAAAGTCGTCCTGTAGTGTAAGTACACTAAGAAACACTTCACAAGACACACATATCTCTCTAATAAAATAGGAAAGTCGTCCTGTAGTGTAAGTACACTAAAAACACTACACTAGACAGACCTATCTCTAATAAAATAGGAAAGTCGTCTTGTAGTGTAAGTACACTAAAAACACTACACTAGACAGACATATCTCTAATGAAATAGGAAAGTCGTCCTGTAGTGTAAGTACACTAAAAACACTACACTAGACAGACCTATCTCTAATAAAATAGGAAAGTCGTCCTGTAGTGTAAGTACACTAAAAACATTACACTAGACAGACATATCTCTAATGAAATAGGAAAGTCGTCCTGTGGTGTAAGTACACTAAGAACCAATACACTAAATACACATGTCTTTCTAATTAATGATTCTATTAATCTCTGCAATGAAATGGGAACTAGGAAACACTATAGCAGACACGCATACTTGTATCTCTCTAACAGAATATACGGTACCAATCATATAAGAAAAAGATATGCCCTCCTCACTCTATTCTCTCTATAATATAATCTAATTTTACTCGGTATAATAAAAGTTCATGGATCTCTTTATATTATACCAAACAATACTGTTTGTCAAGCATTCTAATCAATACACAGTTTAAGTTATCGGGTAGCTATTAATAGTCCCGCTTTTGTAGTGTGATCACAGTTTAAGTTACCGGGTAGCTATTAATAGTCCCGCTTTTGTAGGGTGACATCGGCGGTCCGTACGTCTGTATGAAAGACGGTCAGTACAAGCTGGTGGGGGTCATGTCCTGGGGGATACAGACCTGTAGCGGCGACTACCCCAGTGTCTGCGTCAGGGTCTCCAACTATCTGGACTGGATATCAATCTCCATTTGATGTATACTGTGACGCCATTAAACATCCGGAGACGATCCGATCTGTTGGTGTTCTTTGTTTTTAATTTACTTATAAGAAGACCAAAATTTATTTTTGAATTGAAATGTCCTATTAACTTCTCTTCGGTCAGTTCTTAAGTATAAATAAACAAGCGACAAACAATTTAGAATTCATTTAAATCAAATAACCTTCCGATAAAATATTGGCCAGGTAGATTTAGAAAAAGCTGTTTTTGTCTAAACGTTTATAACCAACGCATGACTCACAAAAAATGACTAATAGCAAAAGCAACAGGTCACCTGATTAACTCAAGTCAGCTTAAATAAATATTTTTACAAAAAATACTCATACATGTCAATTTTCTAAACAAACAAAATGTATCGTGTATCATCGTGCACGCAGACGTTGACATTTGAATGCTTACAACAGCGCCATGATACCTTCCACAGAATCTGTCAGCGCTTTACTAATTTTTAAAAACTAATCGCAAAAGTGAATCGCGTTTGAAAAAGGAACAGTTATCAGAGTGGCCCCCGTTTGTATTAGGTATGAATCCTCCAGACGATGAAACCCGAACGCTGAATAGGGCTGATGACCCCTACTTTGCCAGTCTCATTACAGTCAAATAACGATAAGTTTGTAACACGGTTACATCGATCTGTACGGTATAACTTATTGGATCTAACGAACTACGTTTACAGCGAATCAAAATCCCTCTTCCCAGGGGCTTCGCTATAACCGCGTTTTACTGTAGTTTGAATTTTGCTGACGTCTCATGAAGGACGTTCTGCTTTGAAATGCACTTGTGGCCGTCAGGCTCCGGGTCCTAGTTGTTCTAGACAAAGTCCTCCGCAAACGGTCTCTGAAGTTGTGGGACATAATGCCATAGACAATGGGGTTAACGCAACTGTTGGAGTAGGATAGGAGGTGAAAGGCCATCCTCATCGGCTTCAGGAAGCCTGTGTTCAGTTTATCGAGGACATTTAAGGCCACCAATAAGTTGTTTAGAAGTATGGGCCCCCAGCATAGGAAGAAGAAAATGACTATGACTATCAGCATAAGGATGACCTGTTTACAATAGAAAAGAAATACATGTACTCCACAAATATGTCGACGATGTTTCATATTCAATATTGTGGTTTCTTCATACTGTCGGTTTTGGTAAATTTGATAAATCTCACTGATTCGTGGATACGCATAAACAATGATCCTATCAACAGGATGTGATGTTCGAAATACATTTCATTTTGTAGAATGACTCAAAAAAAAGTTTTGTGATCAACAAATATAAATGAAACCACAATCACTAATCCAATAAGATTACCCGAACCTTATGTGGTCTTTAACATTGAGAATGACTGTATCTAACATTGTACAAATTAAAAAGTTTACGATCTCTCTAACGTAATTCTTTGGATAAATATCGTTTCCCTAAACGCAAAGTTTCAATTTGTCTTTGTGATAGAACATAACAATCAAAAACGATTTGTTTTGATGAGTGAATTATTTTCTTGTAAGAATATTACGTAACAATAATCGTTTTACAAGTTCTAAAGATATAGAAATGAAATAAAATAACATATACACGACGATGCAACATTTTGCTCAGTAACAGAGTGGGTAATGAATCGTTCATCCAATGTCTTACTTCACTTCATCGCTTCATCGCTAACTTATGGGCCTGTTTTCCCTTTTAAGAGGTTGTTCTCTACAGTTCAATATCGCATTCGTTATAAGCATCAAATTGTTTTTGATGTTCAAGGAAAATTGTAATGAGGCCCAGGGGCCACATTGCACACCTGAGCCACAATAGCCATAACAGATCAGAAAAACTTAGACCATCTTTACAGTATCAAATATAAAATATCTAGACAACTTAGAACAGTTTATCTTGTTTATAAAGTTTTTTTTTTCATCATATATTTTTGCTAAACATTGAGCTCCTTTAGATATTAGAATAAAATTATTTCAAAAGTTTTTTCTATTTATTTCAATGTAAAACTCATTAACCCCATTGTGGCCTCACCTTATCTACAGGGATCATGATTTGAACAAACTTAAATCTACATCACCTAAAGGTTCTTCCACACAAGTTACAAGTTTTCTGGCCAATTGAGAAGAAATGTTTTAAAGATTTTTCTCTAAATATTCCTTTGTAAAAATTCGACTCCCAGGATCATGATTTAAAAAAAAAATTGAATCCCCCTACCTGATGATGCTTCCACATAAGTTACAGATTTTCTGGTAAAATGGTTTTTAAGAAGATAATTTTAAAAAAAAATCCTATTTGTATTCCTATGTAAATATTTGACCCCCTAATTGTGGCACAAGCCTACCCCTAGGGACTATAATTTTAACAAACTCGAATCTACACAACCTGAGGATGCTTCCACACAAGTTACAGCTTTATTGGCCAATTGGTTTTCAAAAAGATTTTTAAAGCTGCTTGGTCCGATTTTTTTTGTTATTACACTATCAAATAATTTTCCATACAAACCAATTATCTTAGAAAGTTATGGACTTTCTCCTATTAATACCAGCAGAGTTGGTCTCCTTTCAAAGTTAAATATATTCAAAGTACAAATTTATTGTTGGGCAAACGAAAAAACAAAACAAAATGCATTATAAAACGCTTAGAAAAGAGAACCGTTTGGTTTCGGCCCTTTGAATTATTGGGTTTATTCAACCCGCATGCTATGCATCGATTGTAAACAAAGCAAACTTCAGAAATATTAGCGAACAAAATGTACACAGGATTATTTTTAATTTGCCTGGACATTATGACCTTTATTTATAGCGATGTCAAAGTCGTAATACAACCATACCCGTCTCGACATCAGGGGCGAATTTTAACAAAGGCGGAAAAATTTTGTACATAATTTTTTTCATTGAAATTTGGCTTAATTGATCTGGGAAACCACTGCATTGTCTAATATTATACACATACTTAGCATAGCCATCGTTTAAAAGCGTACACAAAATTTGATATAAAATCGGACCAAGCAGATTTAAAGATTTGTCTCTTCATATTCCTATAAAAAAATGTGACCACCCATTGTGGCCCAACCCTAGCCCTGGGGATCATGATTCAAACAAACTTGAATCTAAAAACGAACAATTTTTTAATAATTCAAAATTATTTTCCCTTTAAAGTGGACATGGTCCTCGTTTAAACAACTTGAAAGCCCTTCCCCAAAGGATGATTTTTGCCCAGTTTAATTAAAATTGACCCAGTGCTTCTGGAGAAGAAGATGAAAACGTGAAAAGTTTACATCAACAACGACGACGACGAATTTTGATTAGAAAAGCTCACTTGAGCTTACGGCTAAGGTGAGCTAAAAAGTTCTTCGTTTGGTTATTCTGAATCCTGAATTAAATATTTGGCTTACAATTTCAAGATTACAACCGTTAAAAAAATTACGCAGATTTTTAAAGCACGTTGATTTTGTCTCAAACTTGTAAAATTGTAAGTGCGTTATTTTTTAAAGACTTAGTGTGCATACAAGACACATACCTGTTTTCTTGTTTTAGCATCGTTAGATATGATCTGAGCGTCATTTATTCGGTGTCTAGTGATCAATTCTTGCGAGGCGCCACTTTCTTTCGAATAACGTTTTGACCTAATTCTAACTTCTTCTGGTCTACAATGATTTCGAAGGAAAGATTCGGCTCGTTAGTTGATTATAAAACGTTCCAAATAAAAGAGCTTTTCTTTATTAACAGAGGCATAAGTCATTAAATTCTGAACAAGTTCAACGCGAGCTGTGCAAACCAACCTTCTCGCGGACAGCGATGCTCGCCTAGAGGATACGTTCCAAATCTCATGAGATATCCGACTGTACGAGATACCCATGATTGTTAAAGGTACCACGAACAGGATGAAAAACATGTAGGTCTCAAACAGCAGGCTGTGGACAAGGGACTGGGCCGTCTTTATACACCAGTAGGCCTTGATTTGCCGCCCAACTTCTTTAAGGTCCTGAAATTTTTTTTAATAATCAAGACTTCAAATTAGATATGAGGGCTTTGATAACATTGCTAGTACTAAAGTACTTTGTAATGAGCACAGATAGGATCGGTATCTCGGACCCCGTTACAGTCATCGCTACAGGCACGAAGCATCTTTTTTGAAAGTAGCATTGTTTTTTTTAGAAGCATTCTGTATCTATGACTTGAATTTCACTATTACTTTTTTTACATGATTCCAAAAAAGTTGGGGTGGGGGGCAACTTCATGTATATTCACTTTTTTTATATGTAAATTTTAAATAAAAAGTTTGCTGCGAAAAAGTGTGGGAGGGGGCAATGAACTTGTATATAATGAACTGGTATCTGACTGTTCTCGGGCATTAAGGAACAATGAACTGTGGAATTGTGTAGAGGAACTGGTCTCTTACTGGTCTCAGACATTGAGGAACAATGTTCTTGTGTATATTGAACTGGTTTCTAAATGGTCTCTGACAATGAGAACAAAAGAACTGTGGACATGTGTATATTAAACTGGTCTCTTACTAATCTTGTGTATATTGAACTGGTCTATTACTGGTCTCGGATATTGAGGAACAATGAACTGTGGACTTTTGTATATTGAACTGGTCTCTTACTAGTCTCGGATATTGAAGAACAGTGAACTGTGAACATGTGTATATTGAACTGGTCTATTACTAGTCTCGGATATTGAAGAACAGTGAACTGTGGACTTGTGTATATTGAACTGGTTTCTTACTAGTCTCGGATATTGAAGAACAGTGAACTGTGAACATGTGTATATTGAACTGGTCTATTACTAGTCTCGGATATTGAAGAACAGTGAACTGTGGACTTGTGTATATTGAACTGGTCTCTTACTGGTCTCGGATATTGAGGAACAATGAACTGTGAACTTGTGTGTATTGAACTGGTCTATTACTGGTCTGGGATATTGAATAACAGTGATAACAGTGAACAGTGAACTTGTGTATATTGAACTGGTCTGTTACTAGTCTTGGTCATTGAGGAACAATGAACTGTGGACTTGTGTATATTGAACATGTCTCTTACTGGTCTCGGATATTGAAGAACAGTTAACTGTGAACTTGTGTATATTGAAGTAGTCTCTTACTGGTCTCGGATATTGAAGAACAGTGAACTGTGAACTTGTGTATATTGAACTGGTCTCTTACTAGTCTCGGACATTGAAGAACAATGAACTGTGGACTTGTGTATATTGAACAGGTCTCTTACTGGTCTCGGATATTGATGAACAATGAACTGTGGACTTTTGTATATTGAAGAGGTCTTTTACTGGTCTGGGATATTGAATAACAATGAACAGTGAACTTGTGTATATTGAACTGGTCTGTTACTAGTCTTGGTCATTGAGGAACAATGAACTGTGGACTTGTGTATATTGAACATGTCTCTTACTGGTCTCGGATATTGAAGAACAGTTAACTGTGAACTTGTGTATATTGAAGTAGTCTCTTACTGGTCTCGGATATTGAAGAACAGTGAACTGTGGACTTTTGTATATTGAAGTAGTCTCTTACTGGTCTCGGACATTGAAGAACAGTTAACTGTGAACTTGTGTATATTGAAGTAGTCTCTTACTGGTCTCGGATATTGAAGAACAATGAACTGTGGACTTGTGTATATTGAACTGGTCTCTTACTGGTCTCGGACATTGAGGAACAGTGAACTGTGGAGTTGTGTATATTGAACTGGTCTCTTACTGGTCTCGGACATTGAGGAACAGTGAACTGTGGACTTTTGTATATTGAACAGGTCTCTTACTAGTCTCGGATATTGAAGAACAGTGAACAGTGAACTTGTGTATATTGAACTGGTCTCTTACTGGTCTCGGACATTGAGGAACAGTGAACTGTGGACTTGTGTATATTGAACTGGTCTCTTACTGGTCTCGGACATTGAGGAACAGTGAACTGTGGACTGGTGTATATTGAACTGGTCTCTTACTAGTCTCGGACATTGAGGAACAGTGAACTGTGGACTTGTGTATATTGAACTGGTCTCTTACTGGTCTTGGACATTTAGGAACAGTGAACTGTGGACTTGTGTATATTGAACTGGTCTCTTACTAGTCTCGGACATTGAGGAAGAGTGAACTGTGAACTTGTGTATATTGAACTGGTCTCTTACTGGTCTCGGATATTGAGGAACAGTGAACTGTGGACTTGCCTGAATGTAAAGTACAGGTGTGCTGAGGACACAGGAGAGTATCCAGATGACACCAATGACAACTCTAGCGTGACGGGCCGTGCAGACTGACCGTGCACGTAAAGGGTACACGATGGCCACAAACCTGCAGCAAATGTATATTATATCCTGAGTGCAGTAATTACAAATTTATCATGCAATGTTATTGATTTATGAAAGATGATAAAACATGATACAGCTAATATATAGATAGTATTTAGTATTCAGTATTTTTAATGATGAGAAGTAATTGTCTCGAGAGACATGACGTCACAATCATTTATGGTGGTCGTGTTACAACAAACAATTCGTTTATCTAGAATTTGCGAAAAAAAAAACATCGGTTTGCATAAACTAAATTGAAAGGAAATTTAAGAAGTGGTGTAATATTTCTCAAAGAAATCATTTATGTTATCGACACGAAACTATGAAAAAAAACTATTTCCAACATCATTATTTAATTATTAATTTCTAAAACATGTAAAAATGTCCTTTAAATAATTGGATTCCATTCAATTTATATATAATTTATCATTATTTGTAAAAACAAATCAACTAGGCAGCATAGATCACAGCAAGATTAAGTGTTTGATGGTCGCGCGCGCATTAAAAGTTAAAAATGGAAGCATTGTTTTCTCTCTATTGAATTATTATTCTCTGCTTCTAGTCATCCATTAACAAAACTAATTTTCTCAAACCCTATTTTTTGTACTTGTACTTCTTTAGTGCAATTTCTAGGAACATTCATGCGTGTTTTCAACGTATAAGATATAACGGTTGTACAGTACTTATACCGACATAAAAAAAACACAGGCATAAATACAATGTGCTCCATTGTCTTGAATTTAAACAACTCACATTTTTAGTAATGTTAATGTAATATAAAGTTATGTATATGTCATAATTATCAGTTAATATTAAATATTTGGTTATAAGCCGAAATTGTCCATTTTATCAGATATTGTACAGTCCGAGGCGCGTCAGCGCCAAGGATAGTACAATATCTGACGGAATGGACAGATTTTTGCTTATAACTTAATATTAAAACACTGCTGTGATGTCATTCCTTTGTTCCAGCAGTCTAAAATTTTACCTGTGACAGTCCGATATTAGTGAGCTTCTTAATATCAGACCGTTACCAGTGGTTACAGTACTGATATCCTTCAAAATCGGACTGTCTCGTGTAAATCGACAATGAAATTCAATGGCAGTGTTTCAAGTACGATATATGCCGAAAACACTTCTGTATGAAAAAATATCAGACAGTTCTCGGCACTAAGGGGCCTCGAAACTCTGATATTTTTTCATACAGAACTGTTCTCGGCATATATCCATTACATACTTAAAACATTTTGTCTCTCTATCGCTTGTGAACAGTTTTTACAATCCTTCTGCTACATTTCATTTACCTGGCACTATCCAATAAGGTAACAATAAGCATTAGGCCAAAAACAGGTCATTTTGCGTTTGGTTATGTAAATTAACTAAATACTGAATAAAGGAACACTTTCTTAAGATAAACAAAAAGTGTTGTGCATTGCGTCATGAAAAAGCATGCGCAAGGTGATCGTAATTCGAAATTCATTTTTGGCATGTGCTTCCGTAAAAACAAAGTCGATGACATGGTCAATTTATTAACTGATATTAATTTAAAACCATCATATAAATATCATATTTTAATTTGGATAGAAAATCTATTGCAGAATTTTTTAAATTCTATTTTTTCTCTCACAAGAACGCTTTCCTCATTATGTTCAATTGAAAAAGAGAAGTAATACAAATAAGTTTTGAAATGGTTCCAACTAAAGATTTATTTCGATTTTTATACTATTTTTTTTTCATTAATTTTGATATATCTTTAGTAACTCTTACTTATATAAAATTTTCATGAAAATCACTATTGTAGATATGAATTGGGTCCGTCGACCTTAAATACTGTGTCGCAATGTTCATATGTTGGTATGCGGCGTAGTGTGACAATCGCTTTACTTAACTTTATGTAACCTTTACCTCTCTATGCTCATCACGGTCAAGGTCATGACAGAACACACCATGGAGACGGTCTGTGTGAAGTGGGTGAATATACACAGGAAAGCGCCCATCCGCCACGTGTATGAGAAAAAAGTTGCGCACTGAAGCAGAGAACGACAATGTAATATGTATGAACACATGATTATTAATAAAACATAGAACAATTTACTTGCTATGGGGACAGAAACACCTCATTGACAGCAACTTCCGGTATTTCTCGAGGAGCAGCGAGCTGCCGGTGAATAGAAACCAGAAATAAAACCGAGGAGGATCGATTGATTCGATTAATATTCCCAATTTAATAATCTTTAGCTAAATAAAACTGTTTCTATTTGTACTTGCACTTGATAAAATCAATAACAAATAACTTAACAATAATTTAGTTTTGCAATTCCGTTCATTGGAATGCAAAAAATCACTCAAATATAATCTTCAACACCAAACGCACAAAACTTTTAAAGTTTTCAACCTGACAAGTTGTTTGTCTTAATGGCTCAAATGCCAATCGTTTTGCCACTTATTAAGCATCTAATCAGGTATTGAAGCAACACTTATTTGTGAACTGTAAAAATAAACCTTCTTGTGCTAAGTTCGAACATTAGAATGAATACAATTCGACCTAACTACCCGCCAAAACCTTCAAGCTCTGCACGAAAAACTATTGGTGTTTCTATAAAAGGAAATAATTTCATTATAATTCACCTAGGTGCAACCAAAATAAATCATTTTACCTACACGTAGGTTTTTTGCGAATGTGTACTGTAAATTCCTAATTAAACGCGAGGAATTAATATCCGCGTAAAATCGCGAGAAGCCCGTCTCGCGAATTTTAAAATCTCGCTTTTTATTTTCTGACATATGTAAACTACATGAAACTATGATAAAATTTCGGCATTCGCGATTTTATGTTCTCGCGATTTGATGGAAAACCGTTGAATCGCGGAATTAAGTACTCGCGTAAAATAAGGAATCTACAGTATCGAACCTGTGACCCTCTCCCGCACAGAAAGGGAGTGTTTCAGGAGATAGGAGAAAAGCCATAACTTTCTAAGATAATTGGTTTGTATGGAAAATTATTTGATAATGTAATGGACTAAGCAGCTTTAAGGCGCTGATAACGTGACTTTTGCTGATCACATATATAGTAATAGGTAATAAACTTTGCTGACGTCAAGTTGTTCGAATCGTTATTATAATCAATGGTTATATTAGAGAGGACATCTCCAATTTTATTTGGACCTGTGTTAGTTCATCCTTAGTTTAAAAATCTAATTTAAATTACATGTACCTGGGAATGTAACGTTTTTTAATCTTTGTTATAGATGTATAAAATCATTAAATAATCATAGACATTTTCTCATTATTATTCTGTTAATGTACAAGAGTTTATTTGGGACAGACAGAGCCAGTCCCACTGAGGCTATCAGTATAATGTTTTATTGAATTATGTTCACCATGGACAAATACAAAACATAGTTTTGCGGTTAAGTCCGTTTTAATATATCGTAATAGATGAATAGAGTTGATGCATCCAATACGAGGAGTTAAAATGTACTTATGTTTTCTCATGAAGGGGAAGTGTTAATTTGACATAATGTCTGTAAATAAGACAGAGCATGGAAGCTATAGCAGATAAAATGAGTTAAATACTGTAGAGATACTATATCAAAATCTATATTTATCTTTCTTAATTCACTTTAAAAAGAGATGTAGGTCTGATCTTTCATTTGAAATTCTAAATCACTTTTTGTGCCAAGTTTGGTTAAAATCAACCCAGTACACGAGTGTCCAGAGAAACCAGGACTCGAAATTGTGAAAAAGTTTATCATAACGAGAATAACTGATAATTTTTTTTTATCAAAAAGCTTTGATTGTTGCATCAGTTCCATGCTGGCCTAATCATTTTTAAATTCATGTATAATTTCTTGCCCTCCAACAATCTTTAACATATTAGCTTCGTAACTATATCAAAAAGCTTGTGATTTTTTGGTTCTAATTTACGAAATACAAAATTAAATAATCTCTTTGAATTCGTAAATGGCTAATAATCTACTTAGGCAACAGAAAACAAACCGTTAAAACAATTTTTCTTCTGTAGATATTTCAATGCTTCATTATCTTAAGTCTGAGTCTTTGGTCTATATATATATTATTATTTTTGTTTTATATAAAATGTTCGACCAGTTTGTAGACTTTATGCCGACAAACAATCATCATTGCAACGGCGATTAGATAATATTTACGTCTTTGAGACAATCTCCCGTGTGATTGCAAATTGGGTCATGAATGATATTAAAATAAATATAAAGAAAACTAATTTAAAGTTTTCATTGTTTACATGTTGAACAAACTATAGATATCTTAAGGATGACGTATACATGTACTCAAAATGAAAAAAAAATCCACTGATGATAATGGAAAACCATCTATTGAGTTAATGGCCATTGGATATTTTTTGAAAAATTAAAAAAATCCCATAAAATTTTACACAATGATTGATATTTTCTCAATTGTAGAAATATTACAATCAAATAAACTCATTATAAAAATGAAACACAGTTTATGAATGACATTGACACTAAATAGATACTAAGCATCAAGTTTTTAAAAATATTCCAGTCCGAATTTTCTCTATAGTTTTTAAATCCCTACCCTTTTTTTTCAATTTAACAAAAAAATGAATGATGATAACACTAAAACAGTTATAGTATTAAACTACTTATATTGACCTTATTCTGCTGGCATGAAACTCATATCAGGTCAATAATCAAAATTTTGAGATATAGTGTTTTTTATCGTTTTTTAGCATTTTTCAATATTATACAGTGTCATACGATTCTCTTAATGAAAATTTGAGATAAAACCAACAAAAAATATGCAAAATTATGTAGACTAACAAATAAAACCGTAAAGGATATGTGGCGTATTTTAAGTGAATAACAATAATGCGATGTGATTATTTGCTTCAGTTACTTTATTTAAAGATATCGATAGGACTTTCACATAAATTACGCTATTATAAGTCAATCGCATGACAAAGATACAAGAAATCAAAAAAACATATAAATTTTTTTTAAGTGCCGGTAAAAAAATACAAAAGATTTGAATAACCCCGCCTTAAAGCTGAACACCGCTCGTAAATAGGCATTGTCCGCCATATTTCTCTTTCAATACTGCTGTCCCTAGAACCCCTATATAAGGCGAAGACCTCTAAACAGTTCAAAGTACTTTGCTGTAGAGGTCTCACCTGTGTGGACGTACATCTTGCCTCGCCGTGTTACTCGGTCGCGATGAAATTCTCAAGTTTTACGCACTTTTTTCAAACCATGAGAATACTAACATCAAATAAATTGGTCAAAGAATTATTTACAAACAGAATATGCACATTGCATGAGAAATAAATGCATAAAATCCAAAGAACACGAAAGGAATACTACACGTCGGCCACGAGTTTCAGGTGTGCAATCGGGTGTAACGAAATCGAAGGGTTTATATACCAGGTATCTGTGTGACGGTGCCTATTTACGAGCGGTGTTCAGCTTTAAATGGGTCATGTGACATCTATCTCGGCCTATCAACAACAATGGTGACGACGAGAAAGAGGGGTAGACCGTTACGTTTGACAGATTTGACAAGAAAATATAAAAGAGACAGACTGATAAGGGTAGGAACAAAGGAAAGATAGTTTTCGGAGACCATGTACATGTAGATTGATGGAATAGGAATTAAAGCCGAATTTAACTTAAGTTTCCATCATGAAGTTGTAGGGGTTTTGCTAGTCAGGTTCGTGCTCCATGTGTTCCGTGTCTTTACTTTATAAGTTATAAACCACAAGTGGATTTTCGTTTAGAGGAATTTTTGAATAAAGAATAAATAAACACTCTCAGTACATGCATTCCTCAGGGAGAGGGGTATTTACTCCGTTTACCGTGTCGATTATTCTAAATCGTGTTTCATCTTTATTACACATAATTAACAATTTATATCGTTCTACATTAATGAATATCGGAATAATAATGCTTCGAGTTTCATCTGATATAACAATTACCTAAATCAAGACATGAAAAACGTGATTCTAATTTGTAAACAAACTGTTCTTCCATCGTGTTTTTAATGCTGGGTTTTCCCGCACTCATACGCAGTGGCGTTATAAATGGTGGATCACATTAATATTCGTCAGACGTGTAGCAAAGTTTAGAGACTAACTATAGACAGAACGTGTTTTATGGGCCCAGAGTTTGTGAAACGTCTAATTAAAAGAAGCATGATGTATATTTTTACTCAAACTCATGTCAAACATTTTACTCCATATACGCCACATATACCTTTAACTTTTATTATAATAGTACTACCAAATATCTTGTTCATACTTGTTAGACCATTATTTATACACCGGACTGACTACGGTTTCTTCCGTTTTTCATGATACACGGCGGGGTCGCCCGGTCGGCAGAGGATGCTTACTCCTCCTAGGCACCTGATCCCACCTCTATCTTTTTAGGTGTCCGTGTTGCTCTGCTTTGAATTTGTATTTATCTCTGTGGATTTTTGAGAGATTGTTGACAGTTTGTTATTGTCATTTTTCACTTATGCATATAAAAAGGATAATATCAAGGTATTGCATTAATTCTGATAAAAACTGGGGGAACGGGGGTGCTAAGTAGAATTTTTTAAGAAAACTCCAAAAGTGACGTGTTTTCGTAGACTTAACGTTAACTCGAAATATGATTCAATACGTCGTTTCAAATCATTTACCATGTAACTATAAGGTTATACACAAGGGGTTTACCTTTACAGCCCGTCATGGTTAAATAGCAGTCCGCCATGGTTAAACTAGCTGCGCCATGGTCGGAATCGGAAGCCACTATGGTACAATATTACTAGTATTATATCCACAAGAGGTTAAAACAACAAAAACAGGAACTACCGTTTTCCCGGCGGCTATCTCTGTTCTCTGTTCACTCTTTTATAAAAACAAAAAACATAAAAAAAAACAAAAACAAAACAAAAAACAAAAACAAACAAGAGGCCCATGGGCCACATCGCTCACCTGAGGAACAATAGGTATGATAAAATCAGCTTAACGGAGTCATAATAAAAACTATCTGGACAATGTAGT